>OZ038379.1:128557019-128597726 GCA_964036045.1 Eutreptiella sp. 'Long Island Sound 2002'
GACTAGGTGCCCTCGGAATTCAGTTTTGAGCCACGTATCCCAAGATACGGCCCGTGCTTGGTTTCGGGGTGTTGGTGCACATTGCGCAGATTTTGGGGTATTTGGCGCCTTTTGGGGCCCTTTCTCGGACATATCGTGGAGTTGAAGGGCACTAGAGGGCTCTTTGACACGGCGAAGTCAAGCCGCACTTGGGTTGTAGCCACCGTTTCCCTTCGTTTGGGCATTTCGCCCGGGTTAGGGGGCTATTTTGTGCGAAAAACGGCAGGTTTTGGCCCAAAATTGCGTAGATTTGGGAGGGCACCTCCTGACTTGGCGCCACCGCCCCGGGCCGCCACCGGTGAGTTTGTGGCTCAACACTTGGACTTGGCAAGGGCACCACCTAGGCTCCAAGATGGCTACATGGGCAAAAGATCCGAAGCGTTGGGGACGGGGCAATGGCCAAAACGGCATGGAGACGTGCTTGTTGCTTGTTGTTGTTGTTGTTGTTAGCTAGATTTAATGGGAGAGGGGTGTAGTAATATATGTATAGTCATAGTCATAACCATTTATCACGCCGTTTACCGGAGTTACCGGCATCTCGCACCGACAGGTGGTTCCTGCCTTGCTCGATCCCGTGGGTCCCAGGGCTGCTTGAGGTGGCACACAGCTTGACGGAGGACCAAGAAGACCGGGGATACCGGCCAGCCAGGCTTTGGGGGCAGTGGCAACTGCACAGCTTTAGCATTAGCAACGGCGACGGGCGCTGGCCCGTTGGACCGCCGGGGGTAAAGGGGCAAGGCATGGCAACACAGCAGCATAGCGACAAGCAGAAAGCAAGGGCGCCTCCTATGGGTGCAATGCAGCAACCAAGAAACGAAGCAGCATGCATGTGGCGCAGCAAGAGTTGGCCCCGTCACGGTGTCCACCTCTGGTATGCTTTGACGTTTCATCCCCTCGGACCATGTGCACCCTACACCCGTATCGAACATGCATAAGTCCAAAGATGCGCAGCTAGGGTTTCCGGAGAGCCCACCGCGGGCACCTCCCGCATAGCCCCAGACGGAGATACATCATCGTATATAAGCACCCGATAATACTCCATTGCCACCAGTAGCCATGAGCCGCGCCCGCAGTATACCCCCTTCGGATCTCACATATATAATAGGATTTGAACCCTCTCCCCAAGACTGTGACCTGAGCTAACCCCTGGTATTTGTACATACCCTCATATACTATATCACGAGGGTCCACAAGGGGGATGCCGGCCACCCCGCAGCGTGAGAGGCACAACCTGTGAAAATCGCTGGTTGGCATTTGGGCCGGCGGGTGCTGTAGCTAGATTGTCGACCCCCTGTAGGGGTAACCACCAGAGGTTCGCCCCGGGCTGTGGTAACCAGGTTCATCTCTTCTCACCCACATACATTGCCTTGACGCCTATCCTTGACCCTGACCTGCCCTAATTGGCCAGTTCCCGTGTTTGTGCCATCTCCGCCACAGCGGCGGCTAGGCCGCAGGTTCAGCATCCCACGACAACGTGGCATGCCTACTTATAGCATAGGAATGTGCCTCACCCCTTTTACCTCTCATACAGACATGGTGTACGATGATACATCACGGGCCGCTCCCTGCGTGCTTGCTGCCACCGCGTAGGCTATGCGTGATGCTTCTGTCTGTGCGTCGCCCCACCGTCTGTTCGCACCACCGCCGGGCCATACCGCCACACCACCGTGTTGGCGCATTACCCGCGGGTGCCTTTCCCCGCGCTCATGACCGGTTTCGCGTGCACAGGTCAGATCGTTAGGCTATGTACATGCCCGCAGGCATTATCCCTCTAGTTTGTTTGAGGGGCCAAGGGATGCCCCTGTACTCCCTCTGAGTTCTTCCAGGGTTCAAAGGGACACCCCAACACCACCATGAGTCGCCCGAGTGGTCACGGGACACCCCAGTACTCCCACCGAATTGTTTCCCTGGGTGGGTGGCCCCTTTTCCACTGTGGGTTGGTCCCGGGTCAGGGGACACCCCCGTACTCCTGCTGATTCTCCTCCGGGGCCCATGGGCAGCCCCAATACCTCCCCGGCTCCACCATTCCACCATCCGCCACCCACTTGTAGCACCCCCACACAACCCATGCCGCCGCCCATGCGGCTGTGACTCCATGCGCCGCCCGGCCTGCCGAGCTGCTACCCCGCCAATACCAGTGGCGCGGGTACAAGGACACTGGCGTATCCACTCAACCCCCAAAACCCTGCCACTGCCACTTTTTGGAGCTTTGTGGGCTGAGCAAAAAGCGCCAACAAAGTCTGATGACAAGACGTGTTGATCACGGTAGGTGACTGTTGTGCACCACATAGTAACTCTTTGAGATGCAATGTTGTTTAGAGAGGGGGAGGGCGGGCGGGCTGGCCGGCGAGCGAGCACGTAGGTGGGTGCGGGGGCGGGCGGGTGGGTGGGAGGGAAGGAGGGAGGGAGGGTCGCTTGAAATTCTGTGATGTGGCTGATGGGCCAAGGACTAGCAAAGCTTTTAGGTGAGCCTGAATGGGCTGCAAACGCTTGCGATCGCCGGCCATCACCACCCAGCGACAAACATGCGCGGTGTGTGTGTGTGTGTGTGTGTGTGTGTTCGTGTGTGTGTGTGTGTGTGTGTGATTGCCGATTTAGCACCACCGTCACCCGAGCGCGTCCCTTGGATTCTCAACCCCAATCAAAGGGCTTTCAATCAATAGCACTGCCCAATTCACCTACTCATGGAATAATCCTTTTTCAATTTACCCCATGACACTCCGTGTCGAAGGGCTCCACGGCCATGTACAGACAATATTGCGTGCTGGGGTCATGATTGAGTGCCTTGGTACTCAGTGTTCTGCCGGACACCGGGTTCAGGGTCTCCCAAGCCTGGTGGAAAATTGGACCCCGAGGGGGGGGGTGGTGAGGGGGTATGAGCCCCCCAAACCCGGGTGGGGGGGGGTCAAAAGGGGCTCTTCTGTCCGGTCATTTTACGGCACCTTTTTGGGGGGGTGGCATTGCTGTTTTTTAAATCAAATGTGCCGGCAACATAACTGTTGTGGACTGGCATGATACCCATGCCGATGGTTGAGCGCATAGTAGGCATGTGGCATGGGGTCCGCAATCGTCCTTTGCATGACATTCTTGATGGTGAGTAGTTCTACCTTGATTGTGTTGATAGTGCATCTATTGCCTCGAGTAGTGTGCGCGACCCTAACTACGCCCCTACTCATACCATCGCAGACAGCAGCTCAAGCGTTGGACGGCTCCAGTTCAAGTTCTAGCCAGGCTCTACTTCTCAAAGGAATTCTAGCTCCAACTCTTCTAGTAGTCGGGACTCCAACTCATCCACCTGTATGTATCGCGCGAAGTTGCCCCCCCCCCCCCCCCTTGGGGGTAAGGGGGTGGGTGGGTGGGGGGATTTTGGTGTCGGGGGGGTGACTGTGTGTGTGTGTTGGGAGTAGGTTTCGAGGGTGTGGGGGGGGGTCGGGGCGGTAGGCGGGGGATATGGGTGGTAAGGGGGGGAGTTGGGGGGGGGGGGGCTTTGGGGAGAAGGGGGGGAGGGGGGGGTACATTTACCCACACACCACACCAAGGTGATATGTAGTCTATAGACATCGTTTGCCAGAAGTAGACGTGGTTTGCTAATGGTAGACTATATGAGGATGTTGTCGACGCGAAATGACAATATTTGGGAAGGAGGCCGAACGCCCCCTTCCCCAACAACAGGCCACTCACGTCTTTTACCGGTGCACCACATCAAGACGGTCTGTAGTTTGTAGACGCGGTTTGCTACAAGTAGACACCGTCTACGAATTGTAGACACTGTCGGCATGTTGTAGACACGAAGTGACAATATTCGGGAAGGAGGCCGAAGGCCCCCTCCCAAGAAGACGGGCCGCTCGGGTTGTTTACCCGCCGTAGCCGGGCCGCCATTAGAGACCCCGGTGCCATGGGAATACCCTATAGGGGTTGTGGCCTAATTACCCTGGTCGGGACCACCCATAATACCTCACTTTAGTATGCGGCGACCTGGGGCAGGCGGGCGTAGCCTTTGTTCACCAGTCGAACCACGTGTGCGGAGGCGGTACGGTGCACTATCAGGCCGGCACGATCGCCCACATGGCGTTGGCTGTCATATCACGTCCGCCGTCGCCACACACATAGGATGGTAGGATACCCTTTCTCAAATGCCACCACAGCCTTCGCGTCCATCAGACGAACGATATCGGCACGTCCCCCATCTTGGCACCTGGCCACGCAGCAGCACCCCCGAAACCAGTAGCTCCCCTCCAAAAGTCCTCGGTGATGCCAGAGCCATAGAACTCGTGAGTCATTGTCCAGCGCCGCCCACCACAGGAGCAGGGGCAGTGTTGCAGTTGGGTCATCTGGGCAGCGCACTCCATCCCCATGGACACCCCTCAACTCACGTTGCATCTCCTTCCACGCACCCGATGACAGTTGTCCTCAGTGGCATAGCGCCCATCTGGCTTTGGGCCACCCCTTACAGACGCGCTGTCGGCATGACCCACAAAGTGGGATAGAGGCACACCAATGCACCCATACTAGCGCATTTTCGCCGCACCCGCTGCACTTTAGCGGAAGCACCGACCTTGATGGGACATAGCCGCCTTCACCGCGTTGAGACCAAAGGTGTTGCCATACATCATTGCAGGCCTCATGGTGGCGGAGAAGCACACCTGCCAGTGCACGAGCAGTGGCACCACGGAGTAGGCCGTGCTTTGCCTGGTCCCGCGTGGACGCCGGGACAAGAACTAACTGTCCGTCCAATACCCTGAGAGGTACTCTAGTAGCCGGGGCCACGGCACTGCCTGGAGACTCGGTTTGCCCCCCGCCATGAGCCATCGTCCTGCACTATCTCCCTGACGACGTCCACCGTGGCTTGACCGGGGCTCCGGGCCGATGCGACCACCAATCGCTGCCCCCAGACTGGGCTTGGACTACCGGCCCAAGGTGCACGATATCCAACGTGTGACGGGCGTCTACAGCCACGTTGTCATCCCCATCCGGCAGCGACAGCGGCACCTCCGTGACGCGACCCGGCGCATCGTCCCCCTGGATCCGCGCAAGCTGCTTGGACCCTACGAGAACTGCCATGACCCAAGGCTAACTTTTGCCTATCCGCCACCGGAACGATCCTCTGCAACTGCTGGTCATACAGCCACAGTGCCCCCACATCCAACACGGTGCCCAGCGCCACAACTGGGAGACAACACACCGGCTGTTGGCAGACTCCCAGCACTTCACAAGGCCAGCTCGTGATGTTCCGGACAGGAGGATGGCTTGCAAACACGTTGAGCCAGGGTTCTCCAGCAACCATCGGGGTCACGCACCATGGTACCACGGATGGTGGCCCACGACTGTGCGGACACTGCACGGACCGCTCTCGGATTGCGGGGAGTTCTTGGGCTACCCAGGATTGGGTCCATTGGCTAAAGGTCTGCGCTACCGCCGCCATCCACGGGGGAAACATGGACATGGCCTCAATGTGTGTGTGATGTACTAGCTGGACTTCAGCAACGCGTGCAACAGCGGCCTTTGAAAGGCGGACCGTAGGCTACCTGGGAGGCCATTGAAAGGGTTCCAGGGCGGCAACTGCCTAACCCTTCCAGCCGGCGGACAAAAGGGGTATCACTTGGCAAGATTGCATAGGCGGCATTCCTCCGATCGCGCGGCGGAAGTTGCATGATCTTGGTGAGCCGATGATTCCTCCCGGCGTATCCATCTTCCCCAATCTGGATCATGACCTCAAGGAACAGCTTCGCTTCGCCGGGCCCTGGGTTGACACAGCCCTCACCGCCGCGAAGAGCCGCTTGAGTTCTCCCGGGACTTCTCCCGTCATCAGGGACTCCGTCCAGCTGCATCCGTGCTCTTTCCAGGACATGAACTCCATGGCTTTCGCCGAGTGGCAAGTCCGCATTGAACTCCTCAATTTTCGCACACAGGAGCCGTGCCACCGCTTCGTCCCTTTCACATAGTATTTGCATGTGCCCCGTGTCCTCCTCCGGTCCTCCTCAGAAGATGCAGGGAAGCGCCGGAAGCACCGTAACGGGTTTTTGCCGCCGCCGTCGCATGACTTGCATGGTGGGGAGGCGGCCGTCCCGTGCTCGCAGCAGGTGTCGGTGCGTAGGGCCATGATGCACTGTTCCCAGAGGCACAGCTTCAAAAGCACCAGCCAACGGCGTGTGGGCCTTGCTGCACGCCGCTAACGAGTTCCACACCACCTCCTTGACCCGCTGGAGGCCCTCAATGGAGGGCACATGTGGTTCTAGCACGCCACCTTCATCAAGCACCAGGAGGGTTGCATGTTTTTTTGGCAACAGGAGGTGTACGGGTGGGGCCTTCGCGTGGGCCGCAGCAGTCTGGTACCTCCAGCGGGACTGCTGCCAAGTGCCAACTCTGCCGCACCACCCAGTGATGGGGTCCTCCAACTGTACGTGGCAGTCGATGCAGCCCCTCCACGACCCAGTTCAACGCGTGCTGATTGATGACATGGGAGGTTGGTATTTTGATGCCGCGGTACAGGGCCGCCTGAGCCCTACGCAGGTGCGCCCCTGTGATGGAGGCATCCACAACATGAACCGTGTGGCTTGACGGAGGGGTGTGGAGCACGTATGCGGCCGCCCCGATGATCCTCGCCTCAGGGACCGTGCCGCGGATGGCACCTGTCCACGTGGGGCTGCCATGGCTCACCACTGCCACGTTCGTGACCCCGTCTTCCTTCGCCGCGACTGGCACCCAGCAGTACATGTGGGGTTCCAGCCATGCCACGTCCGAATGTGGGCTCATGACGACGCTCCCTACCAACGCCGCATTGGAAGCCCTCACCTCCGAAGAGAGATCAGCTTTCGGCCGATACACTCCATGTGGCGGCCAGTATACGTCACATTCGCAAATGGACTTGATGGCGTCGAGGGTTGTGGTATACTCCGCTCCCCACACGGCCGTGGAGCGGAGCGGCTGATACACCACCACCGTTCCCTGCTCCACCGCCCCAGCTGCGCGCTGCGAAGTGACAGCGACGTGCGGATCATGTGGCTATTTGTCCAGCCCGACCACCTCGGGGACGCAGCTCGCATCAGTATCGGGGGCAGGGCCTAACGGCAGTAGTAGGATTATGGCCCACTCCTCTCGTCCCCACACTGGCTTTCAATGCCTGTCAAACGCCGACCTCCCGTGTACAACCGACAGAGGCGGAGGGTCAAGACCGCCCACGGCATGTGGCGTGAGAATGGGGATTGACGCCGGATCGTCGTGTTGCCGATGACCGTCGAAGACGTCCCCCAATAAGAACGTGAAGGCGGCCAGCGGAACGAACGGCATGGATGGCCCTAGACAGTCGGGGTTTCAAATCGTCGTCTTTATACCCGCCCACCACATACACATTGCCCGTAGCGAACTGTCTTGTGCGCTTGGTGCCCTTTTTGTGCCGCACCGGGTGAAGCAGACGATGGGTCAGGGGACTGGGCATCCGGGACTGGAAGACCGCTTGGAGACCCGTTAGCCACACATGGTCGAGCTGAGTGGGCCCAACTCCCGCATTTGGAAGATGTAGATGGTCCTCGTGACGATCCGGAAGTTGTACGGCCCAGTGTCCGGGCTCATGACACGGAAGCCGCGCGTGTAGGAGGTCATTCGCCGGATGTGTCAAGGACCTCACCGCCGCGTCCATGGGGGGCCCAAACATCACACAGATGTCTCTTCCCTTGAACATGTAGGAACGGCTCGCCCATCGCCGTCTAGCCCATTGCACCTGCGGCCGATGGGCGTGCACGCGAGGGTACACCGATGACGGCAGTATAGTATGAGTAGTCCGACTCCCAGCGTTCCCATCGCTCAGAGCACTGAGTCGACCGACGTGTCTCCTGCATGCAACGCGAACAACGTGGATGGAACCATGAATTGACCGCACACCCCATACTGATACGCAGGTCGTGAAGCATGGCTCTCAATTCACCTTTGATCACAGCCGAGCGATGATGCGTGAGCTGAGCCGGAGTCACTATCACGGAGTCACGGTATAGGACCCGAATATCTGCCCACTTAAGCCCTTTACCAGCCCGCACCGCCACGTTGGACGGGTCTTTGGGCAGGTTTTCAAACTGCAAGGCCGCACGCAGTCTTGATGGCAACATTTAACCTCACCACTTCCTCCGCAATGTCCAATAGGTACGGCACCGCGTACCGCACAATGCCACCCACCACCGCTACCATCACCTCATGGGGTATTGACGCCGGTCCCAGGGTCTTCTTGCACCAGCCTAGGAGAGCTTCGCAGCGGAGTACATGCTTTTCCTTCATGGATGCCATTCATTTCGGATCTAGCGTGAGGCCCAGGTACGGCACAGTACTCTTAGCCACCAGACAGATTCACGGAGTTACCGCGTTGTTAGGGCTGAGGTGCACCATGATAGAGGCGACACGAGTGGTAGTGGTGTACGCACACTTGCCAACATTGAGGGACATGCCCATGTCCGCCAAGTACTGCGCAATTAATGCTGTGTACCCGAGGAACTCCGTTAAGCAGTGCACTATCAACAATAGGTCGTCACAATTCGCTTGTACCAGGGGCGGCAGCGCGTGGCAGGCATCCTCTTGGGCATTGCGGGCAAGGCTGCGCAAGAGGGGTCCCAGGAGCAGGAGATAGAGCACGGTGCTTTCCGCGCTGCCTTGTCTCAGGCCTCGACGGACGCGGATGCTCGGGGTGGGACCGTGCGTTGTGACAATGTGCACTGTGGAGCCGTAACTAAGGGTATGGAAGTGCTTTATAAGCTCCTCCGGCACATGTGATTGTAGCAACCATTTCTCTTTGTTTGCCCATTTTGAATGGGTCCCACGGCTGGTTTGGGCCACGTGGCTCAAATCAGAATTACATATATTACTACACCTCTCCCCTCAAATCTAGCTAACAAGCAAGCAAGCAACAAGCAAGCACTTCTCCTCTCCGTTTTGGGCATGGCCATTGCTCCCTCTAACGCTTCGGGCTCTACTCCACTTTGGCCATCCTATAGCCTAGATGGTGCCTTACCAAATCCAAGTTTTGAGCCAAAAAGTGAAATGTATTGCTTTTAGTGTATTTATTATTTTGGGCCACGAGGCTCAAATCAGAATTACGTATATTACTACACCCATCTCCTCTTAAATCTAGCTAACAAGCAAGCTAGCAACAGGCACACAGATGGTAGTGGACATCAACACATCAAGGCGGTAAACGGGGAAATTCTCTAGCATATTGTCTTGTTAAGCCGAAACTCTAGCATTTTTGAATTAAGCACATCAAAATGCACAAATTTATATGCCCCCTTTTTTCAATATTGGAACGATATGTTGGAGCACCGGGTCGAGCGCCTTGAAAACCTTGCATGCAATGTACACCCAGGTTTACAAGCGGATGCTGAAACGCCCAAGATCGGTGGCCCGGGGCGAGAAAATATGGTCACCTACCCCCCCCATGACGCATACCTTTCCGAAGCGGCCATTTCGTGGATATTTCAAAAAGATACAACATAGCCCCCCTTCCGGAACGATATTTTTGAGAAAAACGGCGAGAACTGAAAAAAACCGACTTGGCGTCAGAATCCATCCCCCCCCCCCCCCCCCCCCGGTCAAACACCCATATAAAAAAATCCAACTTTGCGTCGGAATATATATATATATATATTTATTGATAGTAAATATATTACTACACCCCTCTCCCCTTAAATCTAGCTAACAAGCAACAAGCAACAAGCAACAAGCACTTCTCCTTTCCGTTTTGGCCATTGCTCGGCCTCATCGCTCTGGGCTCTACTCTACCCTAGCCATCCTAGAGCCTAGGTGGTGGCCTTGCCAAATCCAAGTTTTGAGCCAAAAACTCACCGGTGGCGCCCCGGGGCTGGGGCACCAAGTCGGGAGGTGCCCTCCCAAAACTGCGCATTTTGTGCCCCAAAACAGCCTTTTTTGCCCAAAACGGCCCCAAAACCCAGTGAAAACGGCCGAACGAAGACAAATGGTTACTACACTCCACGTGCGCCTCGATTGCCCCGTGACCAAGAGCCCTTTTTTGCCCTCTAGCTCCTCGATATGTCCGAGAAAGGACCCAAAATCGGCCAAAAATGGCCTGATTGTGCGCTGTTTGTGTCACACAAGCCCAAAACCAACAACGGGCCATATCTTGGGCTACGTGGCTCAAAATTTGATGCCGAGGGGACCTAGCCCACCCGCAACCCCCCATTTTTTTGTGGTTTCCAAGCATCGGAATTGCCCAACAAGACCCCTAGACCCCCGTACCACTGGTCACTTGGTGGAGCCGGAGGGCAGCTTGGCCTACGCACGGTGGGGGCCAACGGTGGGTCCACCAAGGTCCCTCGGGCGAAAAAATTCATTTTTTCCAAAATTGTTCCTAGACATTTGGGATGCTCAAACAGAAGTTTTTAGGCCGTTTTGAGCTCGTGGTGACGTTTTTTGGGCCATGGAAAATCCCAAAATGCCTTGAAAATGGGTCGTTTTGGGACCAAAAATGGGTCAAGAATGGGTCAAAAATGCATTTTTCCAAAGTGATCCTGGACCATTTGGGATGCTCAAACAAGTGTTTTTAGCCCATTTTGAGCCCATTGCGACGGGTTTTGGCCCCTGGAAAATCTCAATGTGCCTTGAAAAGGGGCTTTTTTGGGACCAAAAAAGGGTGAAAAATGGGTCAAAAATGTGTTTTAACAACAGTGACCGTGGACCATTGGGGGTGCACAAACAAGTGTTTTGAGCCCGTTTTGAGCCCGTTTCCGTGAATTTAGCCCCCTCCGCCACGTGTATGCACCAAGTTGTGCCGTGCGCAAGTACCTTAGCGCCGTAGGGTGGAGCCACCTACAGTTGAGGAGAGGGGTGTAGATCAGAGGATATATATATATATACACACACACATATATATATATATATATATATATATATATATATATATATATATATATATATATATATATATATATATATCTATATATATATATACATACATATACATACATATATATATATATATATATATATATATCCTCTATATATATATAAATATATATATGTATATATCCTCTAATCTACACCCCTCTCCCATACATATATGAGGGTTCGACGGGGGGGGGGGGGCTGAACCCCCTGTTTGTCGAACTAGCAGCCGATTTTCTACAAATCCGGTTCGGACGCCCCATGTGTGGTACCATTTTGGGTGGTGCACCTACCCCCCCCTATTTGGAACGTGGGGAATCCAAAAAAAAAGATGTCGCTTTGCTTGTTCAAACGGTGGCGAGGCTGTACGGCTTGGGAAAGTTGGACGCCTCTGCCTGAAATCTGTAAATCTGGCTGCCCGGCTGCTTGCTGGTTTGCTGTGTACTTACCTTGTGCCCTTAATTTCTCAAACATATTTTTCGTTGGGGTAAAATGCCGGTGGGTAAATTGATGCGTCTCGATGTGCCGATTTCGAAAATCTAGGTGTTTCTTGTAACTCCACATATGACGAAGCAATGCATGAAACACGAAAGGCACGGGTGGACTTGTACCGACACGTTTCGATAACGATGCGTGATTGTCTATTGCTTCTTGGAACTCACCTTCTCCCAAGGACCGCAAAATCGGGCATTCGGGCACCAGTGATATGCCCCTCGCATACAAACATCACAGAAACAAGGCATGCGACGCCGGGAGTGCTCTCCGGGCTTGCCGGAACTTGCGTACTGGTAGAACTTCGTCGTCGCTGGAATGGTGTCTCCTGGAGTGAGGGTGGAAATCTTGTCTAGCAGGACGAGTACGAACCGGTACTGTTGGTACTTCCTATACTTAGGGCACCTTATGGGAGCGGACTTGGTGATGCGCGTGAGCTCCGTGTAGAGCTCGAAAAGGGTTGGGGTATGAGGATAACGGCTACATATGTTGCGAATTAGCCTCTTGATGGCTGCCCCGAGCCCGTCAACCGGCCCTTTGCCCTCTCCCTCGACCTCGAACACGTGATGGGCGCGCGTCCCATGTCTCTTGTCATGCTCGGACAAAGCATGCAATGTTGTACAATTGGAAAACTCTTGCCGAGCGCGGTCAGAGATATAGAACACAGAGCTCAGCCCTGCACGAGAGCGGAGCCACTTCACCGTGTCCTTGACACAGTGTTGCACCAAGGCTGCATTCTTGTGGACGGAGTTGGGACACATATAAATGCACAAGTCGTGCTGCACCGGTTGGTCGGGGCCGAAGCGCATCGCGCTAGCGTTGAGGAAAAGGATTATTTCAACGTTGAAATACTGCTCTTGTGCGATGTTTGTTTTGGAGAAGAGCTCGACTCGCTCCGGGAAGTCCATCCGAAGGAGCCCGGATGGAACGTTTGCCTCTAGGTGTGGGAGTTGGGCCTTGAGCCATTTCGTGTAGAAGTGGTGTGTGAGGATCTCCGGGAGTTTTTCGTTTATGTGTGTGAAAAAAATGTTGAGGGGTAGGGATTCTTGGGTGAGGACGGTTTTCGAACAACGCCGCCCTCTTTGGTGGTTTCGTTTTTCGTAGCCGTATTTTGGTAGTCGATTTTCCTTGTCGAGTGCATGAATTCATAGCACGGAGGCACAATTTGGTATGTCTCCGTGCACCGCGGGCATGTCCCATCAATGCATTCCGCCTTAGGGAAGTTGGCGGCCAATGTGGCCACCGTCCTCGGGTCATAGTGGGAGTACTTGCAAACGGCATAGTCGAACAAGTCTCCGTACTCCGGAAACTCGTACGTGCCCGAAGCATCCCTCACAACAATTCTCGAAGTTGGGATTGGGATGGCACTTGGGCTGGCTCCACTCCGTCCACTTGGCCTTGACGGCGGTCCAATAGAGTTTCCACTGATGGTGCAATTTGCACACACCTGAGGGACACGCGAGAGAGGCCAATGTCGATCACGGAGCCTCCGGGTTGGGCGTGGTCCTGCGATACGTGAAGGGGGAAGAGAAGGGAGGGACCTGTGTAGACTTGGTTTCGGAACGCGGCGCGTGGGTTGGCGTGACGCATGAGCGTTCTCGTAGACCACGGCTCGACTGTGGTGCCGTCGGGCTTCTTCACTGTGGGGGGCTCGAGGACGCTATGGATGCGTTGCGCCGCGGTTTCCTCGTCCCCGTCCAAGTACCAATGTACTGGTGCTGGGTGCCCGGAGTCGTCGAGGATCGTGTGGGACGTAGACGGCCGGGACATGGAGGGGTGGAGCGAAGCCGCTGCGATGCGCTTGGCCTCGGCCTCGGAAACAGCGCGTGCCGTGGTGGGCTTGGGCTGCGTGGAGTACATCCACGCCACGTCTTCCTCGGCGAGGAGCTGACGGTCCCATGCCATGCGGCGGCGTTGGGCTCCGTAGGTGACTTCCGGGCGAGTCCCGAGAACCCGTGCGAGGCCTTTAAGGTTGTGCCGCGGGGAGCCGCGGCGGTTGCCTTCGGCCAGTTGGACGCCCGAAGGGCAAACGGCGGCGAGAATGATCTGCCGTGCCGTTATGTATTTATGTATCCTCTTATGTACACCCCTCTCCCCAACTCTAGGTGGCTCCACCAAACGGCTCTAAGGTACGCGCAAAGGGTACAACTTGGTGCATACATGTGGCTGAAGGGGCTAAACTTGGTTAAATTAGGCTCAAAATGGGCTAAAAACACTTGTTTGAGCATCCCAAATGGTCGAGGATCACTTTTTGGAAAAACCTGTTTTTGACCCTTTTTTGACCCACTTTTGGTCCCAAAATCTCCATTTTCAAGGCTTTTAGGGACTTTCCATGGCCGAAACGCTGTCACCACGGGCTCAAAATGGGCCAAAAACACTTGTTTGAGCATCCCAAATGGTCCAGGATTGCTTTTGAAAAAATGTGTTTTTGACCCATTTTGGACCCATTTTTGGTCTTGAAACGGCCCATTTTCAGGGCATTTTGGCATTTTCCATGGCCGAAAATGTGTCACCACGGGCTCAAAACGGGCTAAAAACATTGGTTTGAGCATCCCAAATGGTCAAGGAATAATTTTGAAAAAAATGGTTTTTCCCGCCTCGGGGGGCCTGGTGGACCCACCGTTGGCCCCCAACCGTGCGCGAGCCGGGCGGCCCTCCGGCTCCACCAAGTGAGCACTAGTATAGGGGTCTAGGCGTCTCGTTGGGCGATTCAAAGTCTTGGAAACCACAAAAAGTGGGGGGCTGCGGGTGGACTAGGTGCCCTCGAAATTTGGTTTTGAGCCACATAGCCCAGATCTGGCCCGTGCTTGGTTTCGGGGTGTTGGTGCACATTGCGCAGATTGTGGGGCTTTTTGGCGCCTTTTTGGGCCGTTTCTCCGACAAATCGTGGAGATAAAGGGCACTAGAGGGCTCTTTGACACGGAAAGTCAAGCTGCACAGGGGATGTAGCCACCGTTTCCTTCGTTTCGGCGTTTGGCCTAGGTTTGGGGGCTATTTTGGGCGAAAGATGGCTGTTTTTGGCCCAAAGCCACACACATTTGGGAGGGCACCTCCCAACTTGGCGCCACCGCCCTGGGCCGCTACCGGTGAGTTTCCGGCTCAAAACTTGGATTTGGCAAGGCCACCACCTAGGCTCCGAAATGGCCACATGGGTAAAAGATCCGAAGCGTTGGGACGGAGCAATGGCCAAAACGGCATGGAGACGTGCTTGTTGTCGTTGTTGTTATTGTTGTTATATATATATATATATATATATATATATATATATATATATATATATATATATATATATATATATATATATATATATATATCCTCTAATCTACACCCCTCTCCCAACTCTAGGTGGCTCCACCACACGGCTCTAAGGTACGGGCGAAGGGCACAAAGTGGTGCATACACGTGGTGGAAGGGGCTAAACTCGGTCAAAACGGGCTCAAAATGGGCTAAAACCACTATGTTTGAGCATCATAAATGGTCCAGGATCACTTTTGGAAAAACGAGTTTTTCACTCATTTTTGACGCATTGTTGGTCCGAAAATGGCCCATTTTCAAGGCATTTTGGGATTTTCCATGGCCCAAAACGCGCCACCACGGGCTCAAAACGGCCCGAAAACACTTGTTTGAGCATCCCAAGTGGTCTAAAAACAACTTTGGAAAAAATCTTTTTTTTCGCCCCGGGGACCCTGGTGGACCCACCTTTGGCCCCCACTGTGCGTGGGCTGGCCGGCACTCCGGCTGCACCAAGTGACCACTGGTACGGGGGTCTACGTGGATCGGTCGGCGATTCTGAGGCTTGAAAACAATAAAAAGTGGGGGGTTGCGGGTGGACTAGGTGCCCTCGGAATTCGTTTTTGAGCCACGTAGCCCAAGATACGGCCCGTTCTTGGTTTCGGGGTGCTGGTGCACATTGCGCAGTTTCTGGGGCTTTTTGGCGCCTTTTTGGGCAGTTTCTCGGACATATCGTGGAGTTAGAGGGCACCAAAGGTCCCTTGGTCGCGAGAAAGTCAAGCCGCACGTGGAGTGTAGTAGCCGTTTGCCTTCGTTTGGCTGTTTTGCACCCTTACTAGGGCTGTTTTGGGCGAAAAATGGCTGTTTTTGGCCCAAAACTGCGCAGATTTGGGAGGGCACCTCCCAACTTGGCGCCACCGCCCCGGGCCGCCACCGGTGAGTTTTTGGCTCAAAACTTGGATTTGGCAAGGCCACCACCTAGGCTCCAAGATGGCTACATGGTCAAATGATCCGAAGTGTTGGGACGGAGCAATGGCCAAAACGGCAAGGAGACGTGTTGTTGCTTGTTGTTGCTTGTTGTTGCTTGTTGCTTGTTAGCTAAATTTAAGGGGAGAGGGGTGTAGTAATATATATATATATATATATATATATATATATATATATATATATATATATATATGTATATATATATATATATATATATATATATATATATATATATATATATATATATATATATATATATATATATATATATATATATATATATATATATATATATATATATATATATATATATATATATATATATATATATATATATATATATATATATATATATATATATATATATATATACATACATATTTATATATATACATATATATTTATTTATATATATATATTTATATATATACATCTATATATATACATATATATATACATATATATATATATGTATATACATACATATATATATATATACGACGAGAGCGCCGCCCCCCAGGGGTCCGAACACGCGGTCCCGGTGGGGGGTAATGAGGAGGCAGGCCGTGACGGTGACGAGGTGGGGCAGGAGCAGCCTACGGGGAAGGAGCAGCAGCAGGATGAGCCGGAGGTGGCCGGGGAGGAGGTGGACGTGCAGGCCATTGTGGCGGCGGCCCTGGCGAAGTTCACGGATGCCGCGGGCCCGCCACCGACGACGGAGGCGCTGGAGGAGGAGGACCAACGCAGGAGGAGTGAGGAGGCACAAGTCGCCATGGAGCGGGACGAGGAGCTGGAGTTCAAGGGTGAAGAGGCACAGAGCGCCGTGGAGCAGGACGAGGAGCTGGAGATCGTGGGGGCGAAGGAGGCGCGTGAGGTGGGTCCCCGGGAGCTGGGAGTGGCGGACAAGGCTGGGCCGAAGACGGGGGAGGTGGAAACCTGCAGGCACTGGGCCAAGGGGTGGTGCATGCGGGCAGATGCCTGCCGGTTCGCCCACCCCCAGCCGCCGGTGCCGCGAGGAGTACCCCAGGAATTACTCCTGATCCTCCAGGCCATGGCCCGTGTGGGGGCCCTCAGCCTGGACCGCAGCCAGGGCCACGGCCGGGGCCACGGAACGTTGCTGCAGGAAGTGGTGGTAAAGGCGCAAGGAGGAGGGCTCCCAGCGGTGGGGTATGCGGTGGAGAGTGGGGGCCTGACCGAGTGGGCAGTGCCGTTGCCATGTGGCATGGCGGCCCTGCTAACTCCGTTCCCGGTGGTCCCGTGGAGGGACGTGGTCACCGTCCAGGAGGCCAACCTGGGGTGGGTGTGCACGTGGCACACACATCCTGCCGGCATGGACCCTCGCGAGTGGCAGGCTAAGGCGGTCGTGACGTACCTGTCCTGGTCGTTGCCGGCAGCGCCGGGTGCGTGGGCGCAGTGGTGGGACAGGGCGCTCAGCTGGGTGAGGGATGGCAGTGCTGTGGTGGCCTGCCCTCACCTCCCGCGCGAGCCCGTCTCAGTCCAGCCGTGGACTGTCTCCCTGCATCTCCCCACGGTGGCGGCTCGTCCTGCGGCCACAGACCCGGAGGTCTCGCTGCTGGGAGACCGAGAGGGGCCAGGGCTTCGCTTGGGCCAGGGGCTGGAGGTTCGCACTGCCCGCCTCCCCAGCCCTGTGGACGGGGACATCCTGGAGGGACTCCAGTTCACGCGGGCTGGCGGGGCTGATGTGTGGACCGCTGTCCATCGCCAGCTCCCAAACGCGTGGCCCCAGGTGTTCCGGCCCCCTGGTCACGAGCGTCTGGTGGGAGTGGAATGGCGCGTGTGGGCCGCCAACAGCCCATGCCCGCCGGTGGTGGTCCTGCCCAGGAGAATCAGCCACCCCAGCTGGGAGACCGTGGCGATCTTGTGGGGATGGGTGGCGGTCCGTGGGACCGATGGCCACGTCTTCACTGCCCCACGGGGCACGGTGATGGAAACCGACGGGGGGACGGCGTTGCAGCTCACGGCAGAGCCCCTGACCACGCATGTTGTGGTGGCCGTCCTCCAGTGGGGAGCAAACAAGCCACAGCCCTGGCGCCATCCGGTCGCTAGGGCTGTCTGGCGAGACCTGCAGGTCCTTAAGGCAGGCGTCTGGTCAGGAGGAGCAGGGCGGCATCTCCCAGGCGCACTCCCCTGGCTGCGGGACTGCGGAGACGCCTCTTCCCCACCAGCTGAGTTGCGGGGCGCCCTGGAGCACCTGTACTCCAAGCCAAGGCACCACTTCCTGGTGGCCGCAGACCACGGAGTGGAGCTCAGCGACGACGTGGTCGCGCTGGCAGCCGACGTGGTGCAGTGCCTGGCCCCCCACGCCATGATGCTCCCGAGGGAGGGGTGGGAGGGCCAGCGGCAGGACCAAACCCCGGCTGCCCTGCTCATTGCGAGGTACGTCGAGCTAGGCGGCTCGGAGGCGGTGTACCTCGACCGGTCGGAGACGCCGAGCATGCGGCACTGGACGTCTCACCACCTCCTGGCCCCTGCCACGCAGTTGACGGTGGACCCGCTAGGCCAGCCTGCGGTGTCTGGAGCCCAGCCCCAGTGGCCACACACATGGGACATGGCGGTCCGGACGATGCGCATGGCACCCAGGGGCCAGAGGGCGGGATGGCCGGGTGCAGAGCACCTGCTGGCGACGGCAAGGGCGGCACAGGTGCAGCAGCCAGCCGGCAACACCAAGGACTGTGGCGTGTGCGCCCTCACGTCCGCCGTCGGTATCCTCCTCAGGGTGCCAAGACCGGGCAACCTCCTGTCCGCGCTGGACAGGCGGTGGGTGGCGGCGGTGGTCCTCAACAGGGACATGGGACCCATCGCGCGTCTGCCGTCCCTGGGGGAGCTGCCTGCAGCGGTGTTGGATGCCCTGCCGGCGCCCCGCACACCCTTGGACGTGGCGGACGTCCAGCACAGCGTGGGGTTGCCCGGGGCGCGCATGCAACATGCCCTGCTGTGTATGGCGGCGGCAGCGGACGGGGGGATGTCCATGCTGGTGACGGTGTCCCTGCAGCACGTGCAGGACGCGATGCAGCAGCAGCGGATGCATGCCCCCCAGCCGTGGGAAGAAAGCGCCAAGCGGTGGCTGAGGGTGGAGAGCGTGCCTTCCACCCATATGGTGGGCCTGGCGGATATGGGGCGGCTGGTGGTGATGGAAGGGGCGGAGTATTGGGCCTGTGTTCGGGTGGAAACAAGGGGACTGGAGTGGGTCGTAGTCACCACGTGCCGGCTCAGGAGGCAGCAGTCCAGGGGCCCGGCCTGCTACCGGGTGTTCCGGGAGTGCCTCAGGGAGCTGGGGCCGGTGCGCAGGGCACACAGGTGCACGACCGAGGAAATCCCGCCGGCGCCGGCGGTCTTCGTGGAGGTCACGCGACCGCCGGCGATCCAGGGGCACGACGTGTGGCCCATAGCCCCGAGCAACATGTGGCAAGCTGAGCATGCAGCTGTCATGTGCAGGGCGCTCCAGGGTCACGCAGCGGCCCTCCCCAGGGCCCCGGCAGCGCAGTCCTCTAGCAACAGGCCGGCAGCCTCGCTGGCACTGCTGCATAGCGTGTCGCGGGCGTGGTGCTGGGTTGTGGCGGCAATGGAGCCCCACTCCTCGGCGCTTCGCCTATACGATCGCGGAGAGGGCACGGTGCTCACGGTCCGCCCCGCCGACCTGGAGGCCCTGCACCTTAGTGCACTGAGTGGCGACGGGGGCGAAGCGCTGTACCTCCAAGGAACCGTGGCAGGCGCGGCCGCGACATGCTTCCGCCGGCAGAGCGGAGGAGATGCCCTCCGCCTGGTCATGGCGGAGAACATGGGGCCGGGCGTTCTCCGCGTCCAGGTGGAAGGTCGAGGGCGACCGGGAGAAGTTCGCCGACGCGTGGCGCCGCTGGGTGGAGGGGCAGTTTCCCGTGGGGGGAATGCTGCACCTGCCGCAGCCCCCAAGCGTGCCACCGGTACGGCCTGCGGCATCCCCGGCCGCGGCGGCGAGGCAGGCCCCGAAAGCGGCGCCCAAGCCGCCGCCCAAGAGGAGCCCCCCGCCTCAGTATGGCGCCTATGCCAACATTCGGTACGTGCTGCAGCACTTCGGCGGTGACTTGGCCACGGGGCAGCGTGGGACAAAGACGATCAACGTCTGCCCCTGGTCTCGGCTGGATGGGGCTGGTCACTGCACATGGAAAGGTGGCACGCACTGCCGGCCTACCCACCTCCACCCCAAGGACCTGCTGGACCACAACCAGCGGGACCATGTGACTGATCCGGCGCAACGGGACCAGGCGCTGGCCATGCTGGCTGGCGTTATGCCGGGGGGCCAGGCGGCGCCTTTCGCGTCGGCCCAGGCGAGGTCCAGAGCGCTCATGCTGCCCATGGGTGCCCGCCCCGCGGCGGAGCGCGGGGCGTCGCCGTCGGCGGCACGATCTGGAGCGATTGGGTCTGCAGCACGGCGTGGGGCAGTGACTTCTACGGGGAGTACGGCGGCAAGTACATCCGGCGGACAGGCAGAGGGGGAGCCCGCCGCATCTGCCGGGTCTCAGCAGACGACGGCCGCCTCGGGCGGAGGCCCACGGGGACAGGGGCCACCTCGCCGGCCGCCCGCGCCGGGTGCGGGTGGTCCCCCTGAACCTGCTGGTGGACCCCCTCCGTCCAGTGATCCGGATCCGGCGGGGGGCCCCGGTCCACACGTGCAGCCATGAAGGGGCCCCGCCTCCGACACCCGAGCGGCGGTGTCCTGGAACGTCCAGGGCTCGATGCGGGGGGACGGCGTACCAGTGGCCCCAGGTATGCTGGACGGTGAGGCAGTGGCGGCGGGCGTCATGAAGGCCGAGGGTGCCATCCTGGGCCTCTTCCAGGAGACCGGCCTGCAGGACCCTCAGGGTGTGGTGCACTCGGAGAATCAGTGGCGTCACCACGGGTATCATGCGTACCCAGGGGTGGATGCCCAGGCAGCGTCGGCGGCAGCGGTGCGCGGCGGGCTCCTGATTGCCCTTCGGGCGGACGTGTTCGCCGCGGAGGAAGTTCGAGACATCGTGGACATCGTGCCGGGCAAGGCCATGGCCCTCAATGTGGTGACCGCAGGTGGCACCCTCACGGTCATCAACGTCCACGGCCCGGGCAGCGGCGGCGACTCCTGGGCGTCTAAGGCGTCCTTCTGGGCTGACGTGGCCATGTACACGGCGGCCAAGAGCGCGGGTGGCGCCAAGGCCGTGCTCCTCGGAGGGGACTTCAACGTGTGGCTGGAGTCCCCGTGGCACCCCACCACGAGGAGGTTCCAAGCCTTGTGGGAACAGTGTGGTTTCCGCAGAGCAGGCCCGGAACGGGAGGAGGACGTGAGGCCCACGAGGGCGGGGCACCGACTGGACTCCTTCCTTCTGAACTCGCCTCTGGTCCCTTGGGCAGCGCGTGAGCGCCCACACTTGGCGCCGGGGCGGTCTCCAGCGTCGCTGGGGTCGGATCATGGCCCTGTGGTCCTGGACCTCCCGCTGGCGGTGGCCGGCAAAGAGAGGGTCACCAGGATGGCCTACTCGCACGCCCAAGGCAGGCTGCATGCCATACGCCCGGACTCCCCGGGGGTTCGTGAGGCGGCGGCGGCAGTACTGCAGAAGGCCAGCGGGGATCGGCGGCTGCAGGCGTGGCTCTCGTCGGACCAGGACACTGCCACCATGGGCACGTCGGAGGTGCAGGCGGTCTTCGACCTGCTCTACGCCTTCCGTGATGACGTGTCCAGGGTCACTGGAGTGCGCATGCCATCGGGCGTGGACCCGCAGTACCCGTACGGGCAGGCGGGGACGGAGGAGTCTCTGTCCCCGGTCCTCTCGGATCAGCAGGCCCTGGCCTGGCGCGCCCATCAGCTGTGGCAACGGGACGCGGCGGCGGCCGGACTCCACTCCCAGGAAGCGACTGCCCTGCTACAGCACCTCCGGCGCGTGGACCCCGATCTATCCCCCGCCTCGGTGGAGGACCTACGTGCCGCGTTGGACCAACAGCTCCACCAGCTAGAGACACGCGTGGAGGAGCTGCGGGGTGTCCTCGGGAGCAACAGGCGCCGGTCTATCAAGGACTATTGGCGGGGCAAGTAACCGGATCTGCAGCTCTGATGGACGGCGATACGAGGGGCCATCAACGTGGTGAACTATGCCCCGTCAGGCCTATGGTCCGTACGCGTCCGCGAGTCGGAGAAGGTGCTCTTGCAGGCCTCGGACGTCATTGGCGAGGTCCAAAGGTATTGGGAGGCGCTGTACGCCAAGCGGCCAGTGAACCTGCCTGCCTTCGAGCGGCTGGTCCGGGCCCACATTCCCAAGGGGGTGCCGGAGGAATGGAGGTCGGTACAGGACTACACCCTGCAGGACCTTAAAGACGCCGTGAGGCAGGCCGTGGCGGACGACAATGCTCCGGGGTCCAACCGGGTCACGGCTGCCCTCATAGCAGAGCTTCCTGAACCGGTGCAAGGGGCTCCTGGTGCACGCGTACTGGGCTATCCTACGGGGTGCGGACGTCCCGGAGTCCTGGCACGAGGCCATTATCTGGCTGATGCCCAAGGGCACAGCCACGGGCAACCTGGACGAGTGTAGGCCGATAGCGCTGGGGCAGCAAGACATGCGAATGCTCATGACTCCCCTCATGCGCAGGTTCACAGCTGTCGTGGCACGCAAGGGACTGGCTGCGGACTGGCAGTTCGGAGCCATGCCGGGCTCCACGGCGGATGCCCCGGTGTTCCTGGCCCAGCGCAGGCTGCAGCGTGGGCTGGAGGAAAACCACGTCCTGGCCTTCGATGTGTCAAAAGCTTTTGACACAGTGCCGCACGGGGCGCTGGCGCTCCTCGTGCGCCACATGGGAGTCCCGGAGGAGCTCATCAGGCTCTTCCACACCCTCAGCTGCGGGTCTCTGTTGCGCATCGTCACCGCGCACGGCCCGACGCCGAGCATTCGGCTCCACAAGGGCCTGCGGCAGGGCAGTGCGGAGAGCGCTGTGCTCTATCTCCTCCTCTTGGAACCTCTCCTGCGGAGCCTCGCCTGCAAGGCGCGGGGAGATGCTCGCCATGCGGTGCCACCCCTAGTGCAGGCGTACTGTGATGACCTCCTGTTGATAGCGCACTCCCTGCCGCAATTTTTGGAGTATGCAGCGGCGATAGCGCGGTATCTCACGGACATGGGCATGTCCCGCAACGTCGGCAAATGCGCCTATGCCAATACTGCTCGCATCCGTTCGATCATGGTGTGCCTGAGCCCAGGGAACACGGCGGCCCCATGGGTATGCTTACGTGCCAAGGGCACGGTACCATACTTGGGCCTGTGCCTTGATCCCAGGGGGGTGGCCACCATGAAGGAGAAACATGTACTCCGGTGTGAAGCTCTGCTGGGCTGGTGCAAGAACACGTTGGGGCCGGCGTCGGTGCCTCATGAGGTGATGGCGGCTGTGGTTGGAGGCATCGTGCGGTACGCTGCTCCCTACCTGTCCGACACGGCGGAGGCGGTGATCAAGCTGAATAGTGCCATCAAGGCTGCAGCCCTGCAATTCGAGAAGCTGCCCAAGGACCTGTCCAACGTAGCGGTGCGGTCGGGTCATGGGTTACGGTTGGTGGATGTCCAGGTTATCTGCCGCGACTCCGTCGTGGCGACCGTGGCTCAGCTCACCCACCACAGGTTGACGACAGTCCGGGATGAGCTGCGGGCCATGCTCGGGGACATGCACGTGCAGTACAGAGTGTGCGGGCAGTTCATGGTGCCCTCTGCGTCATTCGCCACGCACGCTGGCAATACGTGGGTGGACAGGGTACTCCGGGCGATGGGGACGTTGCGCGTAGGACTTCTCATGCCATCGTCAGTGTACTCGTGTGTACAGACCCATGTGCCGCAAGTGCAGTGGGCGGGGCGGAAGTGGGTGTCCCAATCCTATTCCTTCAAGGATAGAGACGTATGCGTTCCCTCGGGGCCCCGCACAGATGCGGCGGTACAGTCCCGGACTGATCCCGCAAATGACCTCCTGCATGCGCGGCTCCCCTGTCCTGTGCGTGGGCACTGGGCTGTCCGGCTTCAGAAGTGTCATGAGGACCACGTGCACCTTCCGCACGCAGGAGTAGGGCCCCATCAGCTGGACCACGTGTGGTTCACGGGGCTCCGCAACGTCTTCCGGCCGCAGCTGCCTAGTCCGTTGACTCACCGGCTAATTCACCCGGTGCGCCGAAAGAAGGCCGGCAAACGCAATAAACAGTCCACTGCGGGGGACGTGTATGTGGTGGGCGGGTACAGGGAGGAAAGATGGGACCCAGCCAACCCGGGGCTATCCATGCCGTTCGTCCCGCTAGCCGCCCTCCTGTTTCTATCGGGGGACGTCTTTGAGGGTTACCAGCAGCAAGACGATCCGGCGTCCGTCCCCCTACTCACTCCACACGCCGGGGGCGGCATAAGCCCGTCACCACTGTGGGTTGTGCACGGGCGGCCAGCGTTTTCCAGGGCATGCGCGGCGGTGCACGGGTGCAGCGAGTGGGCAATTGTCCTTTTGCTACCAGCAGGCCCTATCCCGGATCCGGATGAGTACTCGGTCCCGGAAGTGGTTCGGATGTCCAACGTGCCACACGATCCGCACGTCGCCGTCACGTCGTTGCGTGATGGCGGCGCGGTGGAACAGGGATCTGTGGTGGTGTACCAGCCCTCCTGCTCCGCAACAGTTTGGGGGGCGGAGTATACCACCGCCTTGGACGCCATCAAGTTAGTCTGTGGATGTGACCTGGCCTGGAGACCACATGCGGTGTATCGGCCGAGGGTGGTCCTGTCCCCGGAGCTCACGGCCTCCACTGCGGCGTCCCTAGGAAGGGTGGTGCAGAGCCCCCACTCCGACGTGGCGTGGCTGGAACCCCACCGGTACTGCTCGGTGCCGGTGGCGATTAAAGTCACATCGTCTGACGCGTCGCCCCAGGGAGACGACGCCACAAACGTGGCGGTGGCCAGCCACGGAATCCCCACGTGGACGGGTGCCATCTACGGCACGGTCCCGGAGGCAGAGATCGTCGGCGCGGCGGCGTACCTGTTGCACACGCCCCCGTCAGCGTGCACAGTGCACGTGGTGTATGCGTCCATCATAGGAGCTCATCTCCGCAGGGCGCAAGAGGCCCTGTACCGTGGCATCAAGGGGCCAACATCACATCTGGTCAACCAGCACGCATTGAGCTAGATGGTGGAGGGGCTGCGGCGGCTGCCACGCCGAGTTGGGGGGCCGCACCACTGGGTGGTGAGGCAGAGCTCGCACTTGGCGGCGGTCCCGCTCGAGGCGCCGGACTCTGCCGCGGCCCGTGCAATGGCCCCGCCTGTCCATCCCGTCCTGCCGAAGGAGCACGCCATCCTCTTGGTGCCGGGGGATAATGGAGAGCCCGAACCGCGTGTGCCATCCATGCAAGCCCTTCAGCAAGTCCGGGAGATGGAGTGGCGTTCGCTAGCGGCACGCATCAGGGCGCACACGCCACTGGCTGGCGCCTGCAAGGCGGTGCCCCGGGGAGCTGTACACCACGGCCCAACGCACAGAAATATGCTGCGGGCACGTGACGGTCGCTTGTCCACCATGCAAGTCATGCGACGGTGGAGACAGAAGCTCACGCGTATGGCAATACCGGCCCACCCCTGTATCTTCTGTGGGGGGCCGGAGGAGGACATTGGCCACATGCGCCTACTGTGTGCGCGGGACGAGGAAGTGGCTGGGCTCCTGTGCAGGCGTGTGGAGGAGTTCACGGCGGAGCTACCCCTGACACACAGGGCGGTGGAGTTCGTGGCGTGGAGGGAGCACGGCTGCAGATGGACTGAATCCCTGATGGCGGGTGTCGTCCCCGGGGACCTGAAGCGGCTGTTCGCTGCGGTGCGAGCGGCGTCGTCCCGGGGCCCTGCCAAGGCCAGGCTCTTTGTGGAGGACATGGTCCAGATTGGGGAAGATGTGTATGCCCGCAGGAACCATCGGCTCACCCAGATCATGCAGATGCCGATGCAAGATCGAAGGAGGGCGGTATACGCGTTCCTGCGAGGCGACACACCCTTCTGCCCGCCGGCAAGGAGGATCCAGCAGCGTCCGCCGTGGAACCCGTTTGCCGGCCTCCCCGGCGACCTGCGGGCAACCTTTCAGAGGGCACCGCTGCACGCACTGCTGGTGCCACGGTCGTGCAAGAAGAGGCCATGTCCTTGTTCCCTCACTGGATGGCGGCGGTGGCGCAGGGCTTCAGCCTGTGGATCGCTTCTTTGGTGGCACGGGACATCACGACATTCAGGGAGTGGTCCCGCGTGGTGTCGGCGCAATCGTGGGCCCTGGTGCATGGTACCAAGGTGAGAAGCCCTGACGGCAAGAGTGATCCCTGGCTCCAGGTGTACGCCAACCATCCAGCTGTGGGGAACGTCATGGGCTGGCCTCGCGGGGTGCTGCCGGTCCTTCAGCAACCTCTGTGCAGTCTCCCAATCCTGGCGGTGGGTGTCGTACTTGACGTGGGTACGTTGTGGCTGTATGACCGGCAGCTGCGACGAGCCATACCAGCGGTCACGGAGCGGATACCAGCGGTCCATGGCAGTGTTAGTGGGCTCCAAGCAATTGGCACGGGTACAGGGCGACGACGCGCAAGGCCACGGCACGGAGGCCATGTTCTCTCTGCCAGAGGGGGACGACCACGTGGCTGCCGATGCCCGTCACACCCTTGACACCCCGGGCCTCGCGGCGGTCATTGAGGCACGGGCGGGAGGACAACGCTTGGTTCTGGCATCCGCCAGGGGCCCGAGGCACGACGGGGTTGATGTCATCGGGGAGGTCTTACGGGACTACGGTTGGGAGTTCCTGGCGCATGGCACACACAGCCCCAAAGCTGCGCGGTGGCCCCGGCTGCTTGAGAGCCTGCCGGTGATGCCCGACGGGCGACCGATACCCCGCCCGGTGTCCACGTGGGAGGAAGCGAGGCACAGCCTACTCAGTTGTGCCACAGCACGCACGCTGGCGGGTGCTTTGCTCGGACTCCGGGACGCGTGCTGCGATGTATGGCAGGACCTATGGTCGCAGTGTTGTGATGGTAGCTGCGTTTCGTCGCGGTCTGTGCTTCCGCAGCGATGCCACGGGTGCAGGGAAACAGCGTCAGTTTGGGTTTATCAGTGTGCCTCCGTCCCACTATGCGGGACATGTAAGGAGCGTGCCGATAGGGGGTGGCCTAAGGCGAGGTGGGCACTGCGGCACTCTGGACAGATGTCCTCAGGTGCCTGGAAGACAATCCAGGGTGACCTCAAGAGCGTCCGAGTGGAAGGGGTACGGTGCCCCGGAGCGCCGTCGGCAGCCCTGCCCCTGATGCTGTGGTGGGCGGCTCTGGAGGGCGACTCGTGGATACTCTGGTTGTGGCATCACGGAGGAAATGGTGACGGCGTGGTGGGGGCCGGGGGTCATGCAGATTGATGGGGTTAGGAATTGTGGGTGCACCTGCTACCGTCCCTACGCTGGACGCAGCGGAGGGGGTAGCGCCTGAGAAGAGTGCCTTCATGGCCTGATTGTGCGGTTTGGCAGGCGGCGTATGACGGCCAATGCGATGTGACAGGTCGTGCAGGCCTGATGGTGAGCCGTACTGCCCCCGTGCATGAGGGTCAGAAAGGGATGCTTCACCCGCCTGCCCCGGGTCGCCGCATACAACAGTGAGGTGTCATGGGTCGTCCCGACCAGGGTAATAAGGCCCAAACCCCTGTAGGGTAATCCCATGGCGGCGGGGTCTCTACTGGCGGCCTGGCTACAGCAGTATTGGGAGTGGTTGCTCGGGATACACCGGGGGTGCACGGACTTGTCTGGGGGTTACGGCGTTACGGCGCCCCCTGGGAGTGTTACACGGGGTTGCGGGGACAGCCTGCAGGTCCCAGGGGCGGCGACGAAGTGGTGATGTGTGCGTAGAGGGATGTGACGGCAAGGTCGTCAGGTGGACAGTATGGCACGCGTCCTGGAGACGGCGTGGCAGCCTGGGAGGAGCACTCACGGGGGGCACGCGGAGTTCAAGGTGGCGGTGTACTGACGTCTTGGGGGTATACGCGGCGGTACTGGGGTCCGTACGGTGGGGGTACGCGGCGGTACGGGGGAACCGTACAGTGGGGGAGCAGCGGGGATGCATGGCGGTACTGGGGTGTCCCCCTGACCCCTCTAACAACTCAGGGGGCGCGTGGGGGCATCCCCTGGCCCCGTTAACAAACTAGAGGGACCGTGCCTGCGGGCATGTACATAGTCTAACCTCTGACCATGGCCTTGTGGTTGCGGTGGTGCGTGTGGTGGCGGCTCGCAGGTGGCATCGGCGTGGCAACAGCGGTACTGCGCGGCGTCGTAGCGAAGAGTATGCGGTCGCCTCACCATTGTAACGACTTACCCCTGGGGGGCGCCAGTCCGGTCGGCTAGAGGCGAGGAGAGAGAAGGAGCGGCATGCTGAGTGGTCCGGGGGGTGACGCGCGGGCCAATGCTATAAGTAGGCTCGCCACGTCGTCGCTGGGGGCCGAACCTGCGGCCTGGCTGCTGCTGTGGCGGAAGAGGCGCAACCACGGGAGCTGGCCAAACAGTGCAGGTAAGGGTCAAGGGTAGGCGCCAGGGCAGTGTATGTGGGCCAGATGAGGTGCACCTGGTTACCACAGCCCGGGGCGAGCCTCTGGTGGGTACCCCTACAGGGGGTCGATAACCAAGCTACGGCACCCACCAGCCCGAATCCCAGCCAGCCAGCCAGCGATATTCACGGGTTGCGCCACTCCCGTCGCGTAGCGGCCGGCGTCCCCCCCTGTAGACCCTCAAGTTATATTATACGTGGGCAAGAGGATGCCTCGAAGCTGATTGAGTGCTGGCGCGAGATGCCCGGTAACTCCAGTAGACGGCATGATAAGTGGTTACGACTATGACAATGACTATATATATATATATATATATATATATATATATATATATATATGTATATATATATATATATATATATATATATATATATATGTATATATATATATATGTGTATATATATATATATACATATATATATATATATATATATATATATATATATATGTATATATATATATATGTATATATATATATATATATATATATATATATATATATATACATATATATATATATATATATATGTATATATATATATATATATGTATATATATATATATATATATATTATACTATATCCTCCAATCTACACCCCTCTCCCAACTCTAGGTGGCTCCACCACACGGCTCTGAGGTACGTGCGAAGGGCACAAAGTGGTGCATACATGTGGTGGAAGGGGCAAAACTCAGTCAAAACGGGCTCAAAACGGGCTAAAAACACTTGTTTGAGCATCCCAAATGTTCCGGGATCACTTTTGGAAAAACACGTTTTGGACCCATTTATGACCCATTTTTGGTTCCAAAATGGCCCATTTTCAAGGCATTTTGGGATTTTCCATGAGCCAAAACCCGTCACCACGGGCTCAAAACGGGCCAAAACCACTTGTTTGAGCATCACAAAATGGTCCAGGATCATTTTTGAAAAAATGCGTTTTTGACCCATTTTTGACCCATTGTTGGTCCCAAAAGGGCCCATTTTCAAGGCATTTTGGGATTTCCCATGGCCCAAAACGCGCAACCACGGGCTCAAAACGGCCTATAAACACTTGTTTGAGCATCCCAAGTGGTCTAGGAACAACTTTGGAAAAAATCATTTTTTTCGCCGTGGGGACCCTGGTGGACCCACCGTTTGCCCCCACTGTGCGTGGTCTGGCCGGCCCTCCGGCTGCACCAAGTGACCACTGGTGCGGGGGTCTACGTGTCTCGTTGGGCGATTCTGAGACTTGGAAACCATAAAAGGTGGGGGGTTGCGGGTGGACTAGGTGCCCTGGGAATTCGTTTTTGAGCCACCTAGCCCAAGACACGGCCCGTTCTTGGTTTCGGGGTGCTGGTGCACATTGCGCAGTTTTTGGGGCTTTGGGGAGCCGACAGGCCGCAGCCCTGGCGCGATCCGGTCGCTGGGGCTGTCCGGCGCGACCTGCTGGTCCTTAGGGCCGCCGTCTGGCCAGGAGGAGCAGGGCGGCATCTCCCAGGCGCACTCCCCTGGCTGCGGGACTGCGGAAACGCCTCTCCCCCGCCCGCTCAGTTACGGGGCGCCCTGAAGCACCTCTACTCCAAGCCCAGGCACCACTTCCTGGTGGCCGCGGACCATGGGGTGGAGCTCAGCGACGACGTGGTCGCGCTGGCAGCCGACGTGGTGCAGTGCCTGGCCCCCCACGCCATGATGCTCCCGAGGGAGGGGTGGGAGGATCAGCGGCACGACCAAACCCCGGCTGCCCTCCTCATCGCGAGGTACGTCGAGCTGGGGGGCTCAGAGGCGGTGTACCTCGACCGGTCGGAGACGCCGAGCATGCGGCACTAGACGTCTCACCACCTCCTGGCCCCTGCCACGCAGTTGACGGTGGACCCGCTAGGCCAACCTGCGGTGTCTGGAGCCCAGCCCCAGTGGCCACACACATGGGACATGGCAGTCCCGACGATACGCATGGCACCCAAGGGCCACAGGGCGGGGTGGCCGGGCGCGGAGCATCTGCTGGCGACGGCCAGGGCGGCACAGGTGCAGCAGCCAGCCGGCAACAACAAGGACTGTGGCGTGTGCGCCCTCATGTCCACCGTGGGCACCCTTCTTCGGGTGCCAAGACCGGGCAACCTCCTGTCCGCGCTGGACAGGCGGTGGGTCGCGGCGGTGGTCCTCAACAGGGACATGGGGCCCATCGCGCGTCTGCCGTCCCTGGGGGAGCTGCCTGCAGCGGTGTTGGATGCCCTGCCGGCGCCCCGCACACCCTTGGACGTGGCGGGCGTCCAGCACAGCGTGGCGTTGCCCGGGGCGCGCATGCAACATGCCCTGCTGTGTATGGCGGCGGCAGCGGACGGGGGGATGTCCATGCTGATGACGGTGTCCCTGCAGCACGTGCAGGACGCGATGCAGCAGCAGCGGATGCATGCCCCCCAGCCGTGGGAAGAAAGCGCCAGGCGGTGGCTGCGGGTGGAGAGCGTGCCTCCCACCCATACGGTGGGTGTGGCGGATATGGGGCGGCTGGTGGTGTTGGAAGGGGCGGAGTATTAGGCCTGTGTTCGGGTGGAAACAGGGGGACTGGAGTGGGTTGTCGTCACCGCGTGCCGGCTCAGGAGGCAGCAGTCCAGGGGCCCAGCCCGCTACCAGGTGTTCCGGGAGTGCCTCAGGGAGGTGGGGCCGGTGCGCAGGGCACACAGGTGCACGACCGAGGACATCCCGCCGGCGCTGGCGGTCGTCGTGGAGGTCACGCGATCGCCGGCATTCCACGGGTAGGACGTCTGGCGCATAGCCCCGAGCAGCATGTGGCAAGCTAAGCACGAGCTGTCATGTGCAGGGCGCTGCAGGGTCAAGCAGCGGCCCTCCCCAGGGCCCCGGCAGCGCAGTCCTCCAGCCACAGGCCGGCAGCCTCGCTGGCACTGCTGCATAGCGTGTCGCGGGCATGGTGCTGGGTTGTGGCGGCATTGGAGCCCCACTCCTCGGCACTGCGCCTGTACGATCGCGCAGAGGGCACGGTGCTCACGGTCCGCCTCGCCGACCTGGAGGCCCTGCACCTTAGTGCACTGAGTGGCGACGGGGGCGAGGCGCTGTACCTCTAAGGCACCGTGGCAGGCGCGGCCGCGACATGCTTCCGCCGGCAGAGCGGAGGAGATGCCCTCCGCCTGGTCACGGCGGAGAACATGGGGCCGTGGCTCCGGGCGTTCTCCACGTCCAGGTGGAAGGTCGAGGGCGACCGGGAGAAGTTTGCCCACGCGTGGCGCCGCTGGGTGGAGGAGCAGTTTCCCGTGGGGGGAATGCTGCACCTGCCGCAGCACCAAGCGTGCCACCGGTACGGCCTGCGGCATCCCCGGCCGCGGCGGCGAGGCCGGCCCCGAAAGCAGCGCCCAAGCCGCCGCCCAAGAGGAGCCCCCCGCCTCAGTATAGCGCCTATGCCAACATTCGGTACGTGCTGCAGCACTTCGGCGGTGACTTGGCCACGGAGCAGCGTGGGTCGAAGACGATCAACGTCTGCCCCTGGTCTCGGCTGGATGGGGCTGGTCACTGCACATGGAGAGCTGGCAAACTCTGCCGGCCCACCCACCTCCACCCCAAGGACCTGCTGGACCACATCCAGCGGGACCATGCGGCTGATCCGGCGCAGCGGGACCAGGCGCTGGCCATGCTGGCTGGCGTTATGCCGGGGGGCCAAGGGGGGCCTTTCGCGTTGGCCCAGGCGAGGTCCAGAGCGCTCATGCTGCCCAGGGGTGCCCGCCCGGCGGCGGAGCGCGGGGCGTCGCCGTCGGCGGCGTGATCTAGAGCGATTGGGTCTGCAGCACGGCGTGGGGCGGTGACTTCTACGGGGAGTACGGCGGCAAGTACATCCCTCGGACAGGCAGAGGGGGAGCCCGACGCATCTGCCGGGTCTCAGCAGACAACGGCCGCCTCGGGCGGAGGCCCACGGGGACAGGGGCCACCTCGCCGGCCACCCGCGCCGGGTGCGGGTGGTCCCCCTGGACCTGCTGGTGGCCCCCATCCGTCCAGTGATCCGGATCCGGCGGGGGGCCCCGGTCCGCACGTGCAGCCATGAAGGGGCCCCGCCTCCGACACCCGAGCGGCGGTGTCCTGGAACCTCCAAGGCTCGATGCGGGGGGACGGCGTACCAGTGGCCCCAGGTATGCTTGACTGTGAGGCAGTGGCGGCGGGCGTCATGAAGGCCGAGGGTGCCATCCTGGGCCTCTTCCAGGAGATCGGCGTGCAGGACCCTCAGGGTGTGGTGCACTCGGAGAATCAGTGGCGTCACCACGGGTATCATGCGTACCCAGGGGTGGATGCCCAAGCAGCGTCGGCGGCAGCGGTGCGCGGCGGGCTCCTGATTGCCCTTCGGGCGGACGTGTTCGCCGCGGAGGAAGTTCGAGACGACGTGGACATCGTGCCGGGTAAGGCCATGACCCTTGATGTGGTGACCGCAGGTGGCACCCTCACGGTCATCAACGTCCACGGCCCGGGCAGCGGCGGCGACTCCTGGGCGTCTAAGGCGTCCTTCTGGGCTGACGTGGCCATGTACGCGGCGGCCAAGAGCGCGGGTGGCACCAGGGCCGTGCTCCTCGGAGGGGACTTCAACGTGTGGCTGGAGTCCCCGTGGCACCCCACCACGAGGAGGTTCCAAGCCTTGTGGGAACAGTGTGGTTTCCGCAGGGCAGGCCCGGAACGGGAGGAGGACAGGAGGCCCACGAGGGCGGGGCACCGACTGGACTCCTTCCTTCTGAACTCGCCTCTGGTCCCTTGGGCGGCGCGTGAGCGCCCACACTTGGCGCCGGGGCGGTCTCCAGCGTCGCTGGGGTCGGATCATGGCCCTGTGGTCCTGGACCTCCCGCTGGCGGTGGCCGGCAAAGAGAGGGTCACCAAGATGGCCTACTCGCACGCCCAAGGCAGGCTGCATGCCATACGCCCGGACTCCCCGGGGGTTCGTGAGGCGGCGGCGGCAGTACTGCAGAAAGCTTGCGGGGATCGGCGGCTGCAGGCGTGGCTCTCGTCGGACCAGGACACTGCCACCATGGGCACGTCGGAGGTGCAGGCGGTCTTTGACCTGCTGTACGCCTTCCGTGATGACGTGTCCAGGGTCACGGGAATGCGCATGCCATCGGGCGTGGACCCGCAGTACCCGTACGGGCAGGCGGAGACGGAGGCGTCTCTGTCCCCGGTCCTCTCGGATCAGCAGGCCCTGGCCTAGCACGCCATGGCTGTGGCAACGGGACGCGGCGGCGGCCGGACTCCACTCCCAGGAAGCGACTGCCCTGCTACAGCACCTCCGGCGGGTGGACCCCGACCTATCCCTCGCTTCGGTGGAGGACCTACGTGCCGCGTTGGACCTGCAGCTCCACCAGCTAGAGACACGCGTGGAGGAGCTGCGGGGTGTCCTCAGGAGCAACAGGCGCCGGTCCATCAAGGACTATTGGCGGGGCAGGGTGCCGGATCTGCAGCTCCGATGGACGGCGATACGGGGGGGCATCAACGTGGTGAACTATGCCCTGTCGGGCCTATGGTCCGTACGCGTCCGCGAGTCGGAGAAGGTGCTCTTGGAGGCCTCGGACGTCATTGGCGAAGTCCAGAGGTACTAGGAGGCGCTGTACGCCAAACGGCCAGTGAACCTGCCTGCCTTCGAGCGGCTGGTCCGGGCCCACATTCCCAGGGGGGTGCCTGAGGAATGGAGGTCGGTACAGGACTACAGCCTGCAGGACCTTAAAGACGCCGTGAGGCTGGCCGTGGCGGACGACAAAGCTCCGGGGTCCAACCGGGTCACGGCTGCCCTCATAGCAGAGCTGCCTGAACCGGTGCAGGGGCTCCTGGGGCTATCCTACGGGGTGCGGACGTCCCGGAGTCCTGGCACGGGGCCATTATCTGGCTGATGCCCAAGGGCACAGCCACGGGCAACTTGGACGAGTGTAGGCCGATAGAGCTGGGGCAGCAAGACATGCGAATGCTCATGACTGCCCTCATGCGGAGGTTCACAGCTGTCCTGGCACGCAAGGGACTAGTTGCGGACTGGCAGTTCGGGGCCATGCCGGGCTCCACGGCGGCTGCCCCGGTGTTCGTGGCCCAGCGCAGGCTGCAGCGTGGGCTGGAGGAAAACCACGTCCTGGCCTTCGATGTGTCAAAAGCTTTTGACACAGCGCCGCACGGGGCGTTGGCGCTCCTCCTGCGCCACATGGGAGTCCCGGAAGAGCTCATCAGGCTCTTCCACACCCTCAGCTGCGGGTCTCTGTTGCGCATCGTCACTGCGCACGGCCCGACGCCGAGCATTCGGCTCCACAAGGGCCTGCGGCAGGGCAGTGCGGAGAGCGCTGTGCTCTACCTCCTCCTCTTAGAACCTCTCCTGCGGAGCCTTGCCTGCAAGGCGCGGGGAGATGCTCGCCATGCGGTGCCACCCCTGGTGCAGGCGTACTGTGATGACCTCCTGTTGATAGCGCACTCCTTGCCGCAATTCCTGGAGTATGCAGCGGCGATGGCGCGGTATCTCACGGACATGGGCATGCCCCTCAACGTCGGCAAATGCGCCTATGCCAATACTGCTCGCATCCATTCGATCATGGTGTGCCTGAGCCCAGGGAACACGGCGGCCCCATGGGTATGCTTACGTGCCAAGGGCACGGTACCATACTTGGGCCTGTGCCTCGATCCCAGGGGGGTGGCGACCATGAAGGAGAAACATGTACTCCGGTGTGAAGCTCTGCTGGGCTGGTGCAAGAACACGTTGGGGCCGGCGTCGGTGCCTCATGAGGTGATGGCGGCTGTGGTTGGAGGCATCGTGCGGTACGCGGCGCCCTACCTGTCCGACACGGCGGAGGCGGTGATCAAGCTGAATAGTGCCATCAAGGCTGCAGCCCTGCAATTCGAGAAGCTGCCCAAGGACTTGTCCAACGTAGCGGTGCGGTCGGGTCATGGGTTACGGTTGGTGGATGTCCAGGTTATCTGCCGCGACTCCGTCGTGGTGACCATGGCTCAACTCACCCACCACAGGTCGACGACAGTCCGGGATGAGCTGCGGGCCATTCTCCGGGACATGCACGTGCAGTACAGAGTGTGCGGGCAGTTCATGGTGCCCTCTGCGTCATTCGCCACGCACGCTGGCAATACGTGGGTGGACAGGGTACTCCGGGCGATGGGGACGTTGCGCGTAGGACTTCTCATGCCATCGTCAGTGTACTCGTGTGTACAGACCCATGTGCCGCAAGTGCAGTGGGCGGGGCGGAAGTGGGTGTCCCAATCCTATTCCTTCAAGGGTAGAGACATATGTGTTCTCTCGGGGCCCCGCACAGATGCAGCGGTACAGTCCCTGACTGATCCCGCAAATGACCTCCTGCATGCGCGGCTCCCCTGTCCTGCGCGTGGGCACTGGGCTGTCCAGCTCCAGGAGTGTCATCAGGACCACCTGCACCTTCCGCCCGCGTAGGGCCCCATCAGCTGGACCACGTGTGGTTCACGGGGCTCCGCGACGTCTTCCGGCCGCAGCTGCCTAGTCCGTTGACTCACCGGCTAATTCACCCGGTGCGCCGAAAGAAGGCCAGCAAACGCAATGGACAGTCCACTGCAGGGGACGTGTATGTGGTGGGCGGGTACAGAGAGGAAGGATGGGACCCAGCCAACCCGGTGCTATCCATGCCGTTCGTCCCGCTAGCCGCCCTCCTGTTTCTGTTGGGGGACGTCTTTGAGGGTTACCAGCAGCAAGACGATCCGGCGTCCGTCCCCCTACTCACTCCACACGCCGGGGGCGGCATAAACCCGTCACCACTGTGGGTTGTGCACGGGCGGCCTGCGTTTTCCAGGGCATGCGCGGCGGTGCACGGGTGCAGCGAGTGGGCAATTGAACTTCTGCTACCAGCAGGCCCTGTCCCGGATCCGGATGAGTACTCGGTCCCGGAAGTGGTTCGGATGTCCAACGTGCCACACGATCCGCACGTCGCCGTCACGTCGTTGCGTGATGGCGGCGCGGTGGAACAAGGATCTGTGGTGGTGTACCAGCCCCCCTGCTCCGCAGCGGTTTGGGAGGCGGAGTATACCACCGCCTTGGACGCCATCAAGTCAATCTGTGGATGTGACCTGGCCTGGAGACCACATGCGGTGTATCGGCCGAAGGTAGTCCTGTCCCCGGAGCTCACGGCCTCCAGTGCGGCGTCCTTTGGAAGGGTGGTGCAGAGCCCCAACTCCGACGTGGCGTGGCTGGAACCCCACCGGTGCTGCTGGGTGCCGGTGGTGACTAAAGTCACATCGTCTGACGCGTCGCCCCAGGGAGACGACGCCACAAACGTGGCGGTGGCCAGCCACGGAATCCCCACGTGGACGGGTGCCATCTACGGCACGGTCCCGGAGGCAGAGATCATCGGCGCGGCGGCATACCTGTTGCACACGCCCCCGTCAACGTGCACGGTGCACGTGGTGGATGTGTCCCTCATAGGAGCGCATCTCCGCAGGACGCACGGGGCCCTGTACCGTGGCATCAAGGGGCCGACATCACATCTGGTCAACCAGCACGCAGCGAGTTGGATAGTGGAGGGGCCGCGGCGGCTGCCACGCCGAGTTGGGGGGCCGCACCACTGGGTGGTGAGGCAGAGCTCGCACTTGGCGGCAGTCCCGCTCGAGGCGCCGGACTCTGCCGCGGCCCGTGCAATGGCCCCGCCTGTCCATCTCGTCCTACCAACGGAGCACGCCATCCTCTTGGTGCCGGGGGATAATGGAGAGCTCGAGCCGCGTGTGCCATCCATGCAAGCCCTTCAGCAAGTCCGGGAGATGGAGTGGCGTTCGCTAGCGGCACGCACCAGGGCGCACACGCCACTGGCTGGCGCCTGCGAGGCAGTGCCCCTGGGAGCTGTACACCACGGCCCAACGCACAGAAATATGCTGCGGGCACGTGACGGTCGCTTGTCCACAATGCAGGTCATGCGACGGTGGAGACAGAAGCTCACTCGTATGGCAATACCGGCCCACCCCTGTATCTTCTGTGGGGGGCCGGAGGAGGACATTGGCCACATGTGCCTGCTGTGTGCGCGGGACGAGGAGGTGGCTGGGCTCCTGTGCAGGCGTGTGGAGGAGTTCACGGCGGAGCTACCCCTGACAGACAGGGCGGTGGAGTTCGTAGCGTGGAGGGAGCACGGCTGCAGGTGGACTGAATCCCTGATGGCGGGTGTCGTCCCCGGGGACCTTAAGCGGCTGTTCGCTGCGGTGCGAGCGGCGTTGTCCCGGGGCCCTGCCAAGGCCAGGCTCTTTGTGGAGGACATGGTCCAGATAGGGGAAGATGTGTATGCCCGCAGGAACCATCGGCTCACCCAGATCATGCAGCTGCCGATGCAAGATCAAAGGAGGGTGGTATACGCGTTCTTGCTAGGTGACACACCCTTCTGCCCAGGAAAGGAGGATCCAGCAGCGTCCGCCGTGGAACCCGTTTGCCGGCCTCCCCGGCGACCTGCGGGCAACCTTTCAGAGGGCACCGCTGCACGCACTGCTGGTGCCACGGTTGTGCATCGCGCAAGAAGAGGCCATGTCCTTGTTCCCTCACTGGATGGCGGCGGTGGCGCAGGCCTTCAGCCTGTGGATCGGTTCCTGGGTTGCACGGGACATCACGACATTCAGGGAGTGGTCCCGCGTGGTGTCGGCGCAATCGTGGGCCCTGGTGCGTGGTACCAAGGTGAGAAGCCCTGACGGCAAGAGTGATCCCTGGCTCCAGGTGTACGCCAACCATCCAGCTGTGGGGAACGTCATGGGCTGGCCTCGCCAGGTGCTGCCGGTCCTTCAGCACCCTCTGTGCAGTCTCCCAATCCTGGCGGTGGCTGTCGTACTTGACGTGGGTACATTGTGGCTGTATGACCGGCAGCTGCGACCAGCCATACCAGCGGTCACGGAGCGGCGGTCCATGGCAGTGTTAGTGGGCTCCAAGCAATTGGCACGGGTACAGGGCGACGACGCGCAAGGCCACGTCACGGAGGCCATGTTCTCTCTGCCAGAGGGGGACGACCACGTGGCTGCCGATGCCCGTCACACCATTGACACCCCGGGCTTCGCGGCGGTCATTGAGGCTCGGGCGGGAGGACAACACTTGGTTCTAGAATCCGCCAGGGGCCCGGGGCAAGACGGGGATGATGTCATCGGGGAGGTCTTACGGGACTACGGTTGGGAGCTCCTGGCGCATGGCACACACAGCCCCAAAGTTGCGCGGTGGCCCCGGCTGATTGCGGGCCTGCCGGTGATGCCCGACGGGCGACCGATACTCCGCCCGGTGTCCACGTGGGAGGAAGCGAGGCGCAGCCTACTCAGTTGTGCCACAGCACGCACGCTGGCGGGTGCTCTGCTCGGACTCCAGGACGCGTGCTGCGATGTATGGCAGGACCTGTGGTCATAGTGTTGTGATAGTAGCTGCATCCCGTCGCGGTATGTGCTTCCGCAGCGATGCCACGGGTGCGGGGAGACAGCGTTAGTTTGGGTTCATCAATGTGCCTCCGTCCCACTATGCGGGACATGTAAGGAGCGTGCCCATAGGGGGTGGCCTAAGGCGAGGTGGGCACTGCGGCACTCTGGACAGATGTCCTCAAGTGCCTAGAAGACAATCCAGGGTGACCTCAAGAGCGTCCGAGTGGAAGGGGTACGGTGTCCTGTTGCGCCGTCGGCAACCCTGCCCCTGCTGCTATGCACCCCCAGGTATCCCGAGCGACCACTCCCAATACTGCCGTAGCCAGGTCGCCAGTAGAGACCCAACCCATGGGAATACCCTACAGGGGTTCAGGCCTTACTACCCCCTCCGCTGCGTCCAGCGTAGGGACGGTAGCAGGTGCACCCACAATTCCTAACCCCATCAATCTGCATCACCCCCGGCCCCCACCACACCGTCACCATTTCCTCCGTGATGCCACAACTAGAGTATCCGCGAGTCGCCCTCCAGAGACCATACCAGGGGGAGTGTTACACGGGGTTGCGGGGACAGCCTGCAGGCCCCGGGAGCGGCGACGAAGTGGTGATGTGTGCGTAGAGGGATGTGACGGCGAGGTCGTCAGGTGGACTGTATGGCGGGCGTACTTGAGACGGCGTGGCAGCCTGGGAGGAGCACTCACGAGGGGCACGCGGGGTTCAAGGTGACGGTGTACTGGCGTTTTGGGGGTATACGCGGCGGTACTGGGGTCCGTACGGTGGGGGTACGCGGCGGTACTGGGGAACCGTACAATGGGGGAGCTGCGGGGATGCATGGCGGTACTGGGGTGTCCCCTTGACCCCTCTAACAACTCAGGGGGCGCGTAGGGGCATCCCCTGGCCCCGTTAACAAACTAGAGGGACCGTGCATGCGGGCATGTACATAGTCTAACCTCTGACCATGGCCTTGTGGTTGCGGTGGTGCGTGTGGTGGCGGCTTGCAGGTGGCATCAGCGTGGCAACAACGGTACTGCGCGGCGTCGTAGCGAAGAGTATGCGGTCGCCTCACCATTGTAACGACTTACCCCTGGGGGGCGCCAGTCCGGCCAGCTAGAGGCGGGGAGAGAGGAGGAGCAGCCTGCTGAGTGGTCCGGGGGGTGTCGCGCGGGCCAATGCTATAAGTAGCCTCGCCACGTCGTCGGTGGGGGCCGAACCTGCGGCCTGGCCGCTGCTGTGGCGGAAGGGGCGCAACCACGGGAGCTGGCCAATCAGTGCAGGTAAGGGTCAAGGGTAGGCGCCATGGCAAAGTATGTGGGCCAGATGAGCTGCACCTGGTTACCACAGCCCGGGGCGAGCCTCTGGTGGGTACCCCTACAGGGGGTCGATAACCAAGCTACGGCACCCACCGGCCCGAATCCCAGCCAGCGATATTCACGGGTTGCGCCACTCCCCTCGCGTAGCGGCCAGCGTCCCCCCTTGTAGACCCTCAGGTTATATTATACGTGGGCAAGAGGATGCCTCGCGGCTGATTGGATCCTGGCCCCTGACAAGGAGTGCCGGCACAGTATATATATTTGGGGTGTGGGTGCTGCTCAGGGCCACGGGGACGTGGAGTTGACACCGTGTTTCTATACTATACTAGGGGACTGATGCGGTGGGTCGGCGGCGTACATTGTGGGGACACGGGGGCGATGAAGGCTGAGGGCCAGGCTAGGCTGGAGCCTCCCAGAAATCCTGGCTGTGCATAAAAGGGTTATTGCGTGCTGGCAGTGGGATATGAGGACTCAGGGGTGGTGGGTATTTACGAGTACGCAGCTGACAGTGGATTACGTGGGGTCACGGGTGATGGACGTCTCCACGGTGGCGGGGGTACACGAACAACGGAGAGTCCGCTCTTGCTTCGCCGCATGCGTGCTGCTTTGTGCCTTGGTTGCCGCTTTGCGCCGGACGGAGAAGCCTTTGCTTTCTGCTTCTTGCGATGCTGCTGCATTGCTGTGCCTTGCCCCCTTACCCCCGGCGAACAAACGGGCCAGCGTCCGTCGCCGTTGCTAATGCTAAGGCTTTGCAGTCGCCACTGCCCCCAAAGCCCCGTTGACCGGTATCCCCGGTCCTCTGGGTCCTCCGTCATGGTGTGGGCCACCTCAGGCAGCCCTGGGACCCACGGGATCGAGCAAGACGGGAACCACCTGT
>OZ038379.1:128597926-128667926 GCA_964036045.1 Eutreptiella sp. 'Long Island Sound 2002'
TATATATATATATATATATATATATATATATATATATATATATATATATATATATATATATATATATATATATATATATATATATATATATATATATATACATACATATATATATATATATATAATATAATATATATATATATATATATATATTATATTATATACATATATATATATATATATATACATATATATACATATATACATATATATATATATATATATATACATACATATATATATATATATATATTATATTATATTATATATCCTCCAATCTACACCCCTCCCCCAACTCTAGGTGGCTCCACCATACGGCTCTAACGTACGTGCAAATGGCACAAAGTGGTGCATACATGTGGTGGAAGGGGCTAAACTCGGTCAAAACGGGCTCAAAACGGGCTAAAAACACTTGTTTGAGCATCCCAAATGTTCCGGGATCACTTTTGGAAAAACACGTTTTTGACCCATTTTTTGACCCATTTTTGGTCCCAAAATGGCCCATTTTCAAGGCATTTTGGGATTTTCCATGAGCCAGAACCCGTCGCCACGGGCTCAAAATGGGCCAAAACCACTTGTTTGAGCATCATAAATGGTCCAGGATCATTTTTGAAAAATTGCGCTTTTGACCCATTTTTGACCCATTGTTGGTCCCAAAAGGGCCCATTTTCAAGGCATTTTGGGATTTTCCATGGCCCAAAACGCGCAACCACGGGCTCAAAACGGCCTATAAACACTTGTTTGAGCATCCCAAGTGGTCTAGGAACAACTTTGGAAAAAATCATTTTTTTCGCCCTGGGGACCCCGGTGGACCCACCGTTGGCCCCCACTGTGCGTGGTCTGGCCGGCCCTCCGGCTGTACCAAGTGACCACTGGTACCGGGGTCTACGTGTCTCGTTGGGCGATTCTCAGACTTGGAAACCATAAAAGGTGGGGGGTTGCGGCTGGACTAGGTGCCCTCGGAATTCGTTTTTGAGCCACCTAGCCCAAGACACGGCCCGTTCTTGGTTTCGGGGTGCTGGTGCACATGGCGCAGTTTTTGGGGCTTTTTGGCACCTTTTTGGGCCGTTTCTCGGACATATCGTGGAGCTCGAGGGCACCAAAGGTCCCTTGGTCACGAGAAAGTCAAGCCGCACATGCAGTGTAGCAGCCGTTTGCCTTCGTTTGGCTGTTTTGAACCCTTACTAGGGCCATTTTGGGCGAAAATGGCTGCTTTTGGCCCAAAACTGCGCTGATTTGGGAGGGCACCTCCGGACTTGGCGTGCCCGCCCCGGGCCGCCACCGGTGAGTTTTTGGCTCAAAACTTGGATTTGGCAAGGCCACCACCTAGGCTCTAGGATGGCTAAAGTAGAGTCAAGCCCGAGGCGATGGGAAGGGGCAATGGCTAAAACGGAACGGTGACGTGCTTGTTGTTGTTGTTGCTTGTTGTTGCTTGTTGTTGCTTGTTAGCTAAATTTAAGAGGAGAGGGGTGTAGTAATATATTACTATATTACTACACCCCTTTCCCCTTAAATCTACCTAACAAGCAACAAGCAACAAGCAAGCAACAAGCAACAAGCAAGCACTTCTCCTTTCCGTTTTGGCCATTGCTCGGCCTCATCGCTCCGGGCTCTACTCTACTCTAGCCATCCTAGAGACTAGGTGGTGCCCTTGCCAAATCCAAGTTTTGAGCTAAAAACTCACCGGTGGCGGCCCGGGGCGGGGGCGCCAAGTTTGGAGGTGCCCTCCCGAATGCGCAGTTTTAGGCCAAAAGCAGCCTTTTTTCGCCCAAAATAGCCCGCGAACCCGGGCAAAACGCCCAAACGAAGGGAAACGGTCTCTACACTCCACGTGCTCCTTGACTTCACCATGTCAAAGAGCCCTTTGGTGCCCTTCAACTCAACGATATGTCCGAGAAATGGCCCAAAAAGGCGCCAAAAAGCCCCCAAATCTGCGCAATGTGCACCAGCACCCCAAAACCAAGCACGGGCCGTATCTTGGGCTACGTGGCTCAAAATCCGATTCCGCAGGCACTTAGTCCACCCGCAACCCCCCACTTTTTGTGCTTTCCAAGCCTCAGAATCGCCCAACGAGACGCCTAGACCCCCGTATCAGTGGTCACTTGGTGGTGCCGAAGGCCAGCCGAGCCCGCGCAGGGCGAGGGCCAACGGTGGGTCCACCAGGGTCCTTGGGGCGAAAAAAACATTTTTTTCAACGTGGTTCCTAGACCACTTGGGATGCTCAAACAAGTCTTTTTAGGCCGTTTTGAGCCTGTGGTGGTGCATTTTGGGCCATGGAAAATCCCAAAATGCCTTGAAAATGGGCCGATTCAAGACCAAAAATGGGTCAAAAATGGGTGAAAAACGCATTTTTCCAAAAGTAATCTCGGACCATTTGGGATGCTCAAACAAGTGTTTTTAGCCGATTTTGAGCCCGTGGTGACGAGTTATGGCCCATGGAAAATCCCAAAATGCCTTGAAAATGGGCCGTTTTGGGACCAAAAGTGGGTCAAAAATGGGTGAAAAACGCATTTTTCCAAAAGTGATCCTGGACCACTTGTGATGCTCAAAACAGTGGTTTCACCCCATATTGAGCCCGTGGTGACGTGTTTTGGCCCATACAAAATCCCAAAATGCCTTGAAAATGGGTCGGTTTGGGACCAAAAGTGGGTCAAAAATGGGTCAAAATCGCATTTTTCCAAAAGTGATCCTGGACCATTTGGGATGCTCAAACATGCGTTTTCAGCCCATTTTGAGCCCGTTTTGACTGAGTTCAGCGCCTTCCACCACATGTATGCACCACTTTGTGCCCTTCGCACGTACGTTAGAGCCGTATGGTGGAGCCACCTAGAGTTGGGGAGAGGGGTGTAGATTGGAGGGTATATATGTATATATATATATATATATATATACATATATATCCTCTAATCTACACCCCTCTCCCCAACTCTAGGTGGCTCCACGATACGGCTCTAAAGTACGTGCGAAGGGTACAACTTGGTGCATACACGTGGCGGATGGGGCTAAACCCGATCAAAACGGGCTCAAAATGGGCTCAAAACACTTGTTTGTGCACCCCCAATGGTCAAGGGTAAATTTGGGAAAGACACCTTTTTGACCTATTTTTGACCCACTTTTGCTCCCGAAACAGCCCCCTTTCAAGGCATATTGGGATTTTCCATGGGCCAAAACCCGTCCCAATGGGCTCAAAATGGGCTAAGAACACTTTTGTGGGCATCCGAAATGGTCCGAGACTTTTTGCGCCCTTGGGAACCCCTAGGGCGGGGGAATAGGGCCAGAACACCTTGGGGCAGGGCCTTGCATAGCCAGGCACAGGGGCACAATGATGAAGGGAGGCGAGGAGCAGGGGCTGGCGTGCTGTTTGCCTCGCTCAGTGTCGTGCTTAGTACCCGTGGAGAGAGCAGACCAGGGGGGGGGGGGGGGCAGCTACCGACATCGCACGCGGTGCTTGCCTTGCAAAGGGTGAGAGAGCCGAGGGGCCCGCGAAGGACAGAAGGCACGGACATAGGGCCGGAGGAGCGGGCAGGGTGGAGAGAGAGGGAGCCAGAGGTAAGGCGAGGTGCGGGAAGCAGGGAGTGGTAGCCGGGCTTGCTGCGCTACGTGTTGTGCCTATTGCGCGCCCTCTTGCACATGCACACGGTACGTTGCGCCTACTGCATGGAAGACAGGTCATGGTGCAGTCGTCTGAAGGGCGTGGCAAGTAGCTGCCTGGGAAGGAGCAATCGGCCGCAGGATGACCACAAGGGGTAGCCAATCATGCAGCTTGTGAGGCGGCCCAAAAGTGACCATGCTGATGAAGCACGTGAGTGTCATGCTAATTGCTTCGCCAATTATCGTGCTTAGTGCTCTGCTTTGTGCGTGTACAAGCAGAGGGGGCGGGGGCAGGACAGCTTGGGGGAAGGAGAGGACGAGGGCTCCAGGGAGGCCCAAGGAACAAGCGTAGCACAGGAGGGAGATGAGTGGGAGTGGGATTGCGTCGCACATTGCTTTGTTCAGCGTGCACAGACAGAGTGCAGAGCAAGAGGGTTAGGGCTAGAACACTTGGGGGGGGGGGGGGGGGGCAAGGCCCAACACCGCCAAGCACGGTGCATGGCGCCGCTAGTGCCCGCCCTCGTGGTGCCCATTCCGTAGCTCACTGTGTCTGCCTAGGCCGCCGCTGGCCAAGATCGTCACGCGTGGGCATCGCAACTAGTCCTTCCCGCGCATAGCATTGTACAGTCGCGTGCAATAGGGCGCGCAATGAGCACATTAGCGCGGCATGCTCACCTACCTTCCCCTCTTTCCCCTCTCTCTCTTGGGACCCTTGCTCCTCTCTCCCCCCCAGCTTGTTCTTTCCCCCTCTTCCTTTGTTTGCCCCCTCTATCCTTTGTGGGGCCCCTCAGCTCTCACGCCCCCAGCTTCACGGGCCACGCACCGTACCCGCTATCCTTGGCCGCGCCTTGGCCTTTTTGTGCTATGGGCGAAGCACTCAACATGACACTCCCTGCACTACCCTACCCTTCCCTGTTCGGCCCCCAACACCCCGGGGGGGGGGGCTGACAACCCATCCTTTCCTTGGTGCCTGTGTCTCCACTTCCGTGCAGCCTGATGCGGATGCCTCGGTATCAGCCCGCCAGAAGTGGCGGCTACAAAGCCGCCGTTGGCTCTCGCCCCGCGGATGGAGGCCCCTAAGGTCCCATGGCACTGACGCAGGGCGACGGACGGGTGATTTATTTGTGGCATGCCTTGACCACCTAGTCAGACTGCATGATCCGTGTCGCAAGAGGTCCACCCGATGGCGCCGCTGGTGCCCATCCCCTTTGCGCATTTACCACAATCACTGGCCCAGGTCTCATTCTTAGAGACGTGGGGGTCCAATGGATGGCGCCACTGGCGCCCGTCCCTTTTGCGCGCCTCATGTTGCTGCACCGGAGGCCTAGAGGTGCTGACACAGGGGTCCTCCCCTCGACGAGGGCGGCGGATGGCGCAAAGAGCCTACGAGGCGGATCGTAAGTCCTCGCTGCTGCCCGCACTTCTTCATCTTTCGTGTCCACCCGTGTACGTACCTCCTCCAATAAGTACGGGCACAAGAGGGAGGAGGCACGGGCCACCGAGGACTCAGCCGAGACAAGGCGACTACCGCCATGAGTGGCTACCATACGGATGCCCACTTGATGCCCGCCCTCAAGCACGCCCCATTGCTTCGCTTTGTGCTCCCTCATTGCCGTGTGCGCTCGTCGGTGGGACGGGAAGCACCAGAACCCCCCAACAGACCCCCCAAACCCCCCCAAAACAAACAAAAATTAGGGGGCGGGGGGGGCTAGACTCGACAGCACCTAGGACAACGATGCCAGACAAAGAGGGATCACCGGAACGGGCGAGTGCGGCCACGTGCAAGACGGCCGCCCGGGGGAAGGGCAGCGAGAGGCGGGAGGGGAAACGGACACCCTAGAGCACGGGGGGGGTGAAGCATTGTTGTGCATATTGCTTCGCTCCCTGTGCTTCCTACACCCAACCCCTATCCCGCCCTTATCCTTACCTGCTACATTCGGTGCGTGTAGACCAAGCAGTCAGCGGGGTGGCAAACAAGATCCAGCGCCGCCCCCGCGACCCCCACGGCCTACACTGACGCAACCCGGGCACCACAAAACGATGCTTGCCACAAAAGGAAGGCAAACGCACGCACAAGGCAGACGGCCCGCCGAGGGGTCGGGCGGCACAAAGCGGAAGTGGGGAAAGCGGGACCTCAGGCCCAGGGGTTACACGTTGCCGTGCTTTTTGCTTCGTGCCTTGCACGTCCTGAGCTATACCCCTGTGTGATCCAAACCACCTGCGGCGCTTCATGCGCGAGGAGGGTAGAGGACACGGCACAACCCCTTCCCTTGATAGACCCCCTTCCCAAAAAACAACAACAACCAAAGAGGGGCGATGGGCACGACCCACCTGCGGCAGGTGCAGAAGTGCCAGTGACTGTTGGGTAACCCGGGCAACAGGCAACGAGAGGTGCGCGGGGCCACCAATGGCCGGTTACACATTGTCGTGCTTATTGCTTCGCTTGTTGCGCGTCCAGACTCCAAGCCGTACCCCGCCGTAGTGCATACGTGCTGTGCACAATGCGAGCTTCACAACAGGCGAGGCATTGCCCTAGCCCCAAAGCCCACACCAAGGCCACGGCAAGGCCTGGCAAAAGAACGGCACCAAGTAGGGGGGACCACGCAGAGGGTACACAAAGTGCCGCAGGAAGTAAAATAAGCGTGACCCCACCCCAGCCCCACAGCCCCCGACGAGGCTAGCACACAAGTCAAGAGACCAAGCAACGCCGCGGCCACACACCGCCGCGAGACAAACCCGAAGCACCGTGTAGCAAGAAAGCAGGGGGCAGGAAAGGTAGCAGCCCAAGAAAGAGAGTGCCAGAGGCGGGGGAGCGGGGGAAGCAAGCGCCACAGGCGCCGGGGCGGAATGAACCGCGCAAGCGCCGCAGACGCGCACAGGGCGGCACTAGGACGGAACCAAACCTGAGGGGTTAGGGGGCCCCGCGGTGAAATTATCGACCCCGTCTAAGCAAACCCAAGAAGGCAGGATACGCGTGGGACCGTAGGCCGGCGGCCCATGGTGGCACCGGCCCGGGGGGGTGGCCAATGGGCTTGACACGGAGCACTCCCCACGCAACGTACTGCGGTTCGTGCCCAGTCAGGGGTTGCGGGTGTGGCAAATTGTCCATCATGGCAGGCAAGAGCCGCACCTGCCTCGCAAGGGCTCCTCCGGTGACCCACAGTGTACCGGACCGCGGTGTGGGGGACGGCCGCCGTACGTGGCTACGACGCGTGTCGATTTGTACGAGGCGGGTACAAATGGACGGCCCGTACAACAGAGTTACACCCTGAAGGGGAGTGCACACACCAGTCCCCCCGTGCAGAAAAACCCAGGGAAGGGGACCCGTCCCCGCGTCCCCCCCCGCACCCCGCCGCCCTGACGGCTAGACGGAGACAACAGCAGGACGGGGGCGCGGGGGCGAAGGCAATGACAGGGCAACGGAAAGGAAAAGGACGACGGGTCGGGCCCCTTGTTGTGCAAAGTGTCGTGCTCAGTGCGTGCAACCCCAAGCACCCTCGGTACAGAGCATTTCAGTCCCGAGTCATGGGGCGGGCTTGCGATACACCACCACTTCCCCTCGCCTCATGCTCTCCGTAGCTCCTCGAGCCTTCATAAGCACCATGTCGCTGCCTCCAATCCCGACCAACCCCACGGAGCTGTTGGCCCTCGGGGCATGCCCGTCGCCGGGTAGACGCGGTGTCTGACCTCATCAGACACGGGCAGCACTGGTACCCTACGTTCCAAGCACGTGTGAGCGCCGATCTTTCGGCCAAGGACAGCGGGTGGGACCACTTCGTCAACCTCTGCCTGCGACGAGTGCTCGTCAACGACCCCCCGCCGCTAAACGCGCCGGACGTGCAAATGCAACTTGCGACGGGCACGGTACCCTTTGAGGTCAACATCCTCCATCGGCTGCTCCACCACCTACAAGTGGACTATGGGCAGCCAGAGGACGCGCAACTTGGACGGCCGCTGGCGGGACCAGCGGCGGGGTGGATGGGGCAAGCGCCTCGAGCACACTTGTTCCCGGTGCCTGCACCTATGGGCCCCCTGCCAGTACCAATGCTGCCACCTGGGGCCCCCCACCATCACGATCAGCTCCACCACCACCCGATGGGGCATGCCGCGGTACACCACCACGTTCACCACCATCATGCTCACCTGGCCCTCCCGTACCACCTCCAGCACCATGTACACCAACATGTGCAACACCACGCGTTTCGGCAGCACCTCCGACACCAACAGCAGGCAGTGTATGGGGCGCAGCCTGCACAACTGTCGCCTGCTCACCATGCAGCGCCGGCGGGAGTACCGGCCGCGCCAGTGCAGCCTGTGTATGCGGCGCCAGCTCCTCGTGCGGTACCTGGGGGGATGCCGCCAGGTCAAGCCACGACCGGGCCTCCAATGGTGTGGATGGTAATGCCTCAGGCGCTTGTGACACGGACGTCCCAAACAGGGCCAGCGGGGATGCCACACGCGCACGCTACGCCGTTACAGCCCCCGACAGTAGGAGTACCTCACGTGCCGGCGGCGCCGCTACACCGCGCACCAATGGGACAGCCTCCAATGCAAGCCGTGCCAGTGCAGCCCCCGCAAGCGGCGCTAGCAACCCCTGTCATGATAGGAGGGGTGCTGGCTCAGGATGCGCCTTCGCCCCTCGTGCCGCCGGTGTGAGTAATTGTGGCGTCCGTGGAGCGGGCGTCCTACACGGTGCTGGCGGGGACGCAACAGGTGCACAATGTGCCAGTACAGCCCCTTCCGGCAAGGGTACATCACTCGCCTGTTATGCCAGAGCACCCCGAGCGGGTGGGACTGCCACCTGCGCATGCCGCGCCAATGCATCCCCCACACGCGACGCTGGTGCCTCATGTGGTGCCCGGAAGGGTGCCGCCAACGCACGCCGCCGTGCTGAGCCTTTGGTACTGCCAACGGGGGGACAACCCGGACTACATGCCGTGACCGGCCTCATGGCGGTGCCTGTTGCGGTGGCCTCCCAGCGCTCGCCAATGCCGCGGGGCGTGCCAAGGCAGCTAGCGCCTATGGCCTGGCCCAAAGCTCCCCTGAAGGCGGAGGTGCGGCAAGCGCAGGCACCTGGGGAGCGGCCTGCCATGTTGGACGTGCCCCAGGCACCTTTGGCGGCAACGGGGGAGCCTGCTCGGACGCACGTGGCGGCGTCAGCACTGGCGGCGCAAAGGGAGGCGCCCCAAATGCAGGGGCTGCCGGCGGCCGTATACGCGAGGCATGCGGCAGAATGATGGCCAGGAGTGGCCTCCCCGACATCGGCGTGCTCCTTGAGCAAGCCATGGCTGCCAGCTATCGGGAGGCGACTAGGAGCGGGCAGGCGGGGCCCGCAGCGGAAGCGATGGCCACGGCTGGCCACCCCGACATCAGCGTGCTGATTGAGGAGGCCCTGGCTGCAAGCCGTCGACAGGCAACAAGGGGCGACCATAGTGCGCATGTTGTCGCGGATGCAGGGGAGGCTACTGGTGGGGAGATGGGACTAGGCCAGTCCATTGGTGCCGATGCGAGACGAGAGAGTGAAGGTCGGGAGATGAGTCGGGTGCACGAGCAGTCAGCGGTACGGGCGGGCGAAGTGGGGGTGACCTAGGAGGTAGTGGCGCTGGGTGAGGAGCGTACGGCGGTAATTGGGGTGGCCGAGTGGATGTGGGGGTGGACGGACTGGCGCGTGGTGCGACCAGGGGAGCTGTGTCCGGGCGGGCTGGAGTACGAGATGGACTTCGCCACGGGCATCAACCGCGCCCCACTGCCGGCCGGCCTCAGGGCGCGGCTCGAAGCGGTGGAGGCGGCGGGCGGCGCGGCTGTAGACCAGCGGCCCCTAGCGCCTTACCCCCTGTGACCGGAATCGCCGCCGGCGGTGGCGGTTACAGGAGACAGTGAAGGAACGATGGACGTTGTTGCGGAGGAAATGGAAGTCAAGATGGAGTGCGGGCCTAGTGTCTTGACAGTGGCGCTCTTGTTCAAGGACGACCTTCAGCCCAACGTTTACATCGGCATGGACACGGACCCGGCTAACGCGCCGCTGCTGCCCATGCCCACCGCAGTGCCGCCCCCTCCCCTGTGGAGTTGTGAACGGCGGTACTACAGGTTCCATGTGCCCAAGGGCATCGACGAGCACCGCCGCTCGGGCAGTGGGTAGCGGGCGGCGACGTCGTTGCCGGGCGCCATGGAGCGCTTCCAGTTCCAATCTCCGGGGAGGGTCGGCGGGGAGATGTCCCTGGCGGAGGTTCCCGACGCGTGACGAGGTCTGCTTGTCCGGCTGGGGGACACAGAGGTCCTCGACTGCAACTGAGGGGATGTGCGAGCAGCTGAGCCGCAGGAACGCCTCCCGCTGGTAGTCCGCCTGGCTGTGAGGCGCCTACATGAGGAGGCGGGGCTTGATCGAGTGGAGGAGGAGGGCCTCTACGTGGCCCTGTGGAGGAGCAGTGTGGACGCTTGGCTCCTCAGTCACGGCAGGCGGCCCCTCATGCCTCTGACGCTAGGGTCCCATGCCGTCCTAGTGGCGCTACACCACGAAGGCATGCAGGCTGCGCTAGGCGTGGAGGGCGCGGAACGCTTGTCGCTCATTGTCGACAACGCGGTTCTCGCCCCTACCCCGAGCAGATATCACCTTGCGAATGGTGGTGGTAACCCCCGGCTGCTAGTGATGGGGGGCACGTGCCAGGGCACAGACGCCGGGCACCAAGAGCCCGTGCGGCCCGTCGTTGCAGTGGGAGAGGACCAGGCGGGAGGCACATCGGCGAGCATGGCGCAAGGGGCCGCAGAGGCTGCGCTGAAGGAGCTTCAGCGGCGGCCCAACCGGAGGTGCCGGGTCCGGACCTAAGCGCGTCCGCGGGCGATGCGGTTGACGTGGAGGCCCAGGTGGAGGCGGCCCTCGCGCGGATCATGGCTTCGGCCAGCGACGGCCCGCGGGTTGCGGCAGAGATGGAGGCAGGGGTTGCCATTAAAAAAAAACCCAAAGTGTCCGATACGCCCTGCCTCATCAAAACCCCTGCACTAAGAGACCCGCACAAGAGAGTGTGGGTGCCGCGCCGGCTCCTTAAACGCCCACATCTGTTGTTCAAGGGTACAATTGCGAGAAGTGTGCGATCACACGGGCCATCAATGCGGGCTGGGTACCGCGCACTGAGGGACTATGGAGTCTGCAAATGGACTTCAATCCAACCACTGTCCACTCAATCATTGTCCCTTGCTTCATGGCTTTGCACACCTCACTGTCCACATCATATTGAAAGTGCACCCTGGCGCTGCCATCACTGGTAGGGCGCTGAACCTGGGGGGGGGGGGGGGGCGTCGGGGTGTACATCTTGCTGGACTATCGGTTCAGGGGCAGGGGAGGGGGCATCGGTTCAAAGGCAGGGGAGGGGGCATCTACATCTTGATCAACATCACTAGCGTCACTTTCTACATCCCCAATGACGCCATATGTCTCTAACATCTCATCGCAATTGGGGCCGGAGTCGTTGCTCTCTGGGACAGTCCACAGAGCACGCATTTCATCGGTCACCTCAGGGGTGGGGCTGTCAACTGGGACTGCAAGATCCTTCAACGCCTCAAAAGGAAGGAGTGGGCAGTCATCCAACGATGGTTTTTCCTCTCCGTCTACGTTGCGCTTTCTAGGTTGAAATGGAACGTCCCGCAATGCGTTAAACACGGATGTGGGACACCAGTCCTCTGGAGCCTCACCGTTACAGGAAACAAGCAAATCATCACTCATGAAGTGTGTCGGTTGGCCGGCATCTGCCTGAGTCATGTATTTAAACACACACTCACATGAACAAGAGCTAGCCTCAGCGAAATGTGGTAGGCTGTCAGTGTTAACCCAATTGCCCTGAGCGAACCACGCTTGCAGATGAGGGCGTTGAGAAAGCATGCCCGGCTACCACGAACACGGTTGATCGCTTGGTCAACACACAGTCGGCTCTCCCACCCGCCCTCAAAAACATGTGTGCGCAGATGTGCAAGTTGGCTGCACATCACATTCACCATACCACGCACGGCATCGATGGTTACACCTCGGTTAGCCTGCACAAGTTTGCTGCCTGCACACGCGATGGTGAAAACATCTGAAAAAAAAGCCGCTGACACCCGGAAAAGATTGTTCGATAGGGCTGCCAGAGGTTCAGCGGCCTTCGCCTTCCGTGGTGCGTCTCCTTCAGCAGAAATGTATTCGGGTAGGTGTTTGAGGGCTGCATCCAAATTTTGTAAGACAATTATTAGCTCCCTGCCCATTGCCACATAGGGGCCCATGACAGTTGCTCCATCACACACAACACCCATCAACCTGTCCAAAATCCACTGCCAGGGGATATCGAGACGGCGGAAAATTTTTTGCACAGCAACATCATATGCAGTAGCATTTGCTGCATCAGGATCGCAATCGTGCACATCATTGTTATGCACCCTGTCCTCCAAACCAACAAAAATCTCCCTTCCATTGTCCCCCGGACAAAAACGGAAATTGGCTCTGACTTGGCAGACACCGTGTTCCGGCATCCAACAGAATTACCAACATGTTCAATTGTAGTCTCACCAGCTTGGTGCGTTTCCTAGCACCCTCTACTATCATGTTGCGAATGCGTTGGTAACTGGGGTGCCCACAGTATGAACGAAAGGTGCGGTCCCTACCCTTAATATGGTCCAAGGAACAAACAGACAGAAAATGAGAAGTGGCCCAGTTGTGGGCAAAGTGGCGACCTCACCCCTGCCGTCTCGGGGACCCATCGCTTTAAAGCGGGGGGCCAAATCGAAGTGGCCCACTTGTGGGCAAGGTGGCTACGTCACCCGGCCGTCTCGGGGATCCCCACCGCTGCAGAGCGGGGGGGAAATCAGAAGTGGCCCACTTGTGGGCAAAGTGGCTGCGTCACCCTTGCCGTCTCGGGGATCCCCACCGCTTCAGAGCGGGGGGGGGGGGCAATCAGATGTGGCCCACTTGTGGGCAAAGTGGATACGTCACCCCTGCCGTCTCGGGGATCCCCACTGCTTCAGAGCGGGGGGGCCAAATCAGAAGTGGCCCACTCGTGGGCAAGGTGGCTACGTCACCCCTGCCATCTCGGGGATCCCCACCGCTGCAGAGCGGGGGGGACATGAGAAGTGGCCCACTTGTGGGCAAAGTGGCTACGTCACCCCTACCGTTTAGGGGATCCCTACCGCTCCAGAGCGGGGGGGGGGGATCAGAAGTGGCCCACTTGTGGGCAAAGTGGCTACGTCACCCCGGCCTTCTCGGGGATCCCCGCTGCTTCACAGCGGGAGGCCAAATCAGAAGTGGCCCACTTGTGGGCAAGGTGGCTACCTCACTCCTGCCGTCTCGGGGATCCCCACCGCTTCAGAGCGGGGGGGAAGTCAGAAGTGGCCGACTTGTGGGCAAAATGGCTACGTCACCCCTGCCGCTTCCGGGATCCCCACCGCTCCAGAGCAGGTGGCAAAATCAGAGGTGGCCCACTTGTGGGCAAAGTGGCTACGTCACCCCTGCCGTTTCCGGGATCTCCGCCGCTCCAGAGCGGGCGGCAAAATCAAAGGTGGCCCACTTGTGGGCAAACTGGCTACGTCATCCCTGCCGTTTGGGGATCCCCACCGCTTCAGAGCGGGGGGGGGGGAATCAAAAGTGGCCCACTTGTGGGCAAGGTGGATACGTAACCCCTGCCGTCTCGGAGATTCCCACCACTTCAAAGCGGGGGGCAAACATGAAGAAATAGAAAACACCAAAAAAGCGAAGGCAAAACTGTTGCAGGCAGCTGGGTTTGAACCCAGGACCTCCGAAATTAGCGCCTACGGCTACTACCAACTAAGCTATGCCAGGATCTGCTGAGCTTGACACATCAGAGAGTGGCTGCCATAGTAAAAAAAAAAGGCTAAGCGTCCGTATGGCAACCCCCGGCTGGAGGGGGAAGGCAAGGGCCAAGAGCGTCACCAACAGATGGAGGGCAACCGTAGTGAAGAGGATGACGGACTTGAGATCACGGGCGCCCGGGAGGCACACCAAATAGTGCGGGGAGAGCCGGGGATGGCACCAGGGCTCCGCCCAAGAGAGGGCAGGTGGAAATTTGCAGGCACTAGGCCGGGGGTGGTGCATGCCGGTGGACGCATACCGCTTCGCCCACCCTCAGCCCCGGTGCCGCAGGGAGTACCCCAGGCCCTGCGGCTCATCCTCCGGACCATCGCCCCTATGGGGGCCCTCCTCCTTGGCCGCTCCTACCGCCACGAGGAGCAGCTGCGCGACGTGGTGGAAGCGGCACACGGTGGAGCGGTCCCGGCGGTGGGGTACGCGGTTGCCCACGCTGGCAGGAATCGTGGGGGCAGTGGTGCTGCCCTGCAGCGTGGCGGCCTTGCTCACTCCGTTTCCGGTGGTCCCATGGAGGGATATGGTGTCCCTCCATGAGGCGTCCTTGGGGTGGGTGGGCACGTGGCACACACAACCCGCGGGCATGGACTTGCGGAGGTGGCAAGCTCGCGCCGTCGTAACCTACCTGTCCTGGTCGGCGGGCGTTACCTTGACACAGTGGTGGGACAGGGTGCTGAGCTGGGCCCGGGATGGCGGCGCCGTGGTGGCCTGCCTGGATGTGCCCCGCGAACCAGTCACCGCCTAGCCGTGGACTGTGTCCCTTCACCTCCCAACCGTAGCAGCCTGGTTGGCAGTGGTGGACTGGAGGTCCGTCCGCTGGAGGACGGGCCGGGGTTCCGGCTTGGGCACGGGATGGAGGTCAGATCCGTCTGCCTCCCCAATCTTGTGATACGGAGCATCCTTGAGGGGCTCCACTTCACACATGGGACCGGGGCCGATGTGTGGGCAGCGGTCCACCGCCAGCTCCCGGATGCGTTGGATACGTCCCTGCAGCCCCCGGGCCACGACCCACTAGTGGGGATGGAATGGAGGTTGTGGGCGGCAAACGTCCCGTGCCCGCCCGTGGTGATGTGGCCAGGGAAGTCGGGCCTGGGCCCCAGCTGGGAGACTATTGTGGTCGTGTGCGGTTCGGTGACCATCCGTGGAGTTGGAGGACACGCCTTCACGGCCCCATGTGGCAAAGCCGTGGATACGGATGGGAGAGTTGCATTGTAACTCACTTCGGACCCCCTGACCACCCACGTGGTCGTGGTCGCCCTCCAATGGGGGGGCGAAAGGCCTCAACCATGGCGGGGTCCCGTTGCCAGGGTCCTGTGGAGGGACGTGCTCACGTTGCAGGCTACCATCTGGCGAGGGGAGGTGGGAAGGCAGCTCACGGGTGCGATTCCCTGGCTCTGTGATTACGCAAACGCCTCTCCGCCGCCAGCCGAGATGCGCAATGCCCTGGAGGGATTGCATCAGGCCTGCGGTGAGTCCGGGCCACGGCATCACTTCCGGGTGGCCACAGACCACGAGGCTTGAGATGTGCGACAACACAGTCGCGCTAATTGTGGACGCGGCACAGTGTCTGGGCCCCCACGCCATGAGACTCCCGAAGGAGGGGTGGGAGGGCCAGCAGTAGTCGACAACTCCAGCCGCCCCCCTCTTCGCTCAGTATCTGGTGCTGGGCAGCGCGGAGTTCGTGTACCTTGACCGCCCGGCGGAGCAGGTTAAGCGGCACTGGACTTCTCAAAACCTCCTGGCCCCCAACCTGCAGATGCCCGTAGACCCCCTGGGCATGCCTACGCTGGAGGGCAGCTTGCCCTAGTGGACGCGCACCTAGGACAACACACTAGCATGGCGCCGAGGGGGCAGAGGACGGTGTGGCCGGGTGCACAGGACCTTCTCACGATGGCAAGGGCGGCACAGGTGCGACAGCTGGCAGGCAACGACAAGGACTGCGGCGTGTGTGCGCTGTTGTCCACCGTCGGCACCCTTCTCCGGGTGCCGAGGCTGGGCAACCTCCTGTCCAGCTTGGACAGGCAGTGGGTGGCGGCGATTGCCCTCAAAAGGGACATGGGGCGGGTCGTGTGTCTGCCCTCACTAGGGGTTTGCCCGCTGCGGCACTGAGTGCCCTCCCGGCACCCCACACTCCTCTGCCGGTGGCGGACATCCCGCACTAGGCGGGGCTGCCTGAGACACAGCTGCAGCACGGCATGCTGTGCATGGCTGCGGCCGAGGGGGGACTGTCCCTGGTCGTGTCAGTCTCCCTGCAGCACGTCAAGCAGGTGTTGCAGGGGCAGAGGCCGCATGCCCCCCAAACCGTGGGAGGAGCATGCCCGGCGGTGGCTGTGTGTGGAGGACCTCGCGCCCCCCCACGCCGTGGGCCAGAGAGACATGGCAAAGATGGTAGTGTTGGAGGGCGCGGAGTATTGGGCCTGTGTGCGGATGGAATGGGCCGTCCTAGCTTGGGTTGTGGTCACCGCGAGCAGGCTGGTGTGGCAGCGGTCCAGGGGCCCTGCCTGCTATGGGGTCCTGCGGGACCACCTTCGGTTCTTGGGTCCCATACACCGGATGCGCAGGTGCTCGGCCGAGAGCATCCCGCAAGCACCAGCCGTGTTTGTGGAGGTGATGAAGAACAATGAAATTTTGATAGAGACCCAAAAGTGAGAGGCCCCTCCCAGCCCCCCCCCCCCGAGGGGTAGACCCCACCTTCAGCAAATGACTGGTTGTGTACCATGTAGTACGACTGGTGACGAGTGCCATGTCTTTTGTGTCAGCTGCTTTCATTGGTCGAGCTCAGCTACCGGGGGCAGTTGTGGGAGGGGAGGATGTATGGCCCGCAGCCCCGAGCAACATGTGGCAATCTTAGGAGGTAGCAGACATGTGTGCGGCGTCGCGAGGGCACGCGACGGCCCTTGCACGGGTGCCGGCGGCGCAATTGTCCAGCTACCGGCCGGCGGCCTGTGGCAATCCTGCATGGTGGGCCGCGGGTGGGTGCTGGGTCATTGTGGCGCTGGAACCGCACTCCTCTGCGCTGCGCATGTGCGACTGCGGAGGGGCGACTGAGGTCACGGTCCGCCCTGCGGACCTGGAGGCCCTGCACCTCAGGGCCCTGAGCGGCGACAGGGGCACCGCGTTGTAGGTCCAGGTTTTGGGCCACGCCAACTACCCGCCCCATACTACCCAAACATGTGCAATTTTTGTGTCTTGTTTTTGTATCTATGTCTTCATGTGTCGCCTGTACTGCAATAGGTGGTGAAGAATAATCATACATCTATTGTGCGTCCTATGCATACACACTTTGAAACTCAAATTCACTGTCTCTATTTGCCAATTTCCCATACATGGGCGAAATTTTGCCTAACCCCCCCGGATAGCAAAAAACCTATACATATTTTGATGTCTTGATGACCCTGAGCGAAATTTCCCCCAGCTCCTCCTCTTCTGCCAAATGTGTAGGTCAAAAACACCCATCAGTGATCGTGGGCGAAATTTCTTCCAGCACCCCTCCTGTTGTTTCTTTGCTTGTCCTGTGCCTGATATGTTGCCCTTTGCCTCACTGTCACTTAGGCCCACAAGTCGATAAAGTTGAACCTAGGCGAAATTTCTTGCACCTTGCCTTTACACCCTTGTACCTATGGGGTGGTACTTGTGTTCGGTTCTGTTCACTGACTCTTAGGGGTGCTTATGCCAATGTGGCTCCGAGACATGATTGATGTGCATCTTCTTCAAACAGCCGTTGGGGGTACTCGCGTTCGGACCCCGAAGGCTGTGATTCGGGTGGCATTGAACAAAGGGAGGACACTCCCACAATACCAGACTATCAACACAGCCGCCGGGAATGCTTCGAAACCAGGCGCCAAACCCCCAGCCCGCGGTGTGCCACTGGTAGTCCCCCCAGCCCCCCCCCCCCCGAGACCCCCGAACCCACGAAACCCCCTGCCCTACACCCCATGCCTGCTGCCGTACCGGTGGTAGATGATTTTGATTATGTTGACAGTGCCAGTGAGGGCCTGAACATGTGTGTAGTGAGTCGCCCCTCGAAATGCTTGATGAGGAAGAGGAGTTGGGACGGAATACACAGGGTTGGGATTGATTTGACTGTGTTATATGCTATTGTGCTTCCAGCTGGGCCAAATTTTGCCCAGGCGCCCGACTTTCATGATTTTGAGCCTGGTATTAATTGAATCTGGCAGACTTGGGCGAAATTTCGCCCGGCTTTCCGATCAACGTGAATTTCATAGCCTTCAGCATTGTGTCATCCCTGTTGTACGGCAGTTTCTGCTTCTGAACCCGGTATCTTTGAATTTCATCTAAGTTGGTTAATATCTCTGTCTGAGCACCCAAATATCCTCATGTTTACACTCTGCATCTGATGTTTTCTTACCTTTCAAGCGATGTCTTCTATGGAAGTCTCTCAAAGCGTTGGTACACAGCCCGAAAACCTGGTGAATGATGAGGAGCATGTTGGTGGAAGTGAGGGAACTGCTGCTGCTGACGCCCCCGCACCAGAACCACAGCCCAAACCAGCCGCCAAACGGAAGCCAAAGCCAAGGCACCCTTACGAGTGCCATTCCTGTTGAAGTGTTCTGTTATTTTCTGCATGCATTAGATTTGATTCAACCGAAAAGTACATGGGTAATGGTTTGCACACAGCAGCCAGATTTTTCTGCAACCCTGTCCCTTCGAAGCATGTTCCCTGTGAACATAGCAGTTGCATACTTGTCTGAGGAGAAGTTTGTTCGTGAGTCATTTGTTACTGATTTGAGCGTTGCTACGTCGAACTGCGACACTCTGGCACTAATCCAGTTGGAACGAGTCTGTGAAGACCTTGCACATGGTTTTCCAGTGGATTGTACGGGAAGGAGGTATGTAGATCAAGAAGTGGAGGCCACCCAACCAGAGGAAGAGGACGGTGAGTCCCAGAACCCCCCCCCCCCAAAGTCAACCAGCAAGCAGGGGAAGGGCACATCCGCCAAGGCCAAAAAACCAAAGGCTGCATCAAGCAGCTCACAGCAAAGCCCCAAGGCTGCATCAAGGCCTCCACCCAACAAGGCGTTGGGCACGTTTGCAGCCCATTTCAAACCGTCCCACCAGACACAGAATGAACGTGATGCCACTGGTGGTGCTAACAGTGAGATGCCTCGTGGCGAGGCACCACAAGCAAATGGTGGGCAGTTTACTGGAAAGGGTGCCAAATCAATGCACCTGGCCTGAGGAAGCGGCGCTAGAATGACAATGGTGTGTGCTCTGACTGCTGTGTTGTATGTTTTCCCCGTTACACGTCTGAATGTCGTTCTGCGTTGTCTCTACACATACTATTGACATTTTGAGCACTATTTTTTTGTGTTTTACTAAAGCTGGAAGAAATTTCGCCCAGGTTGAGGTATTTCCCGGAATACACGGATCGTTTTTACATTTTTGTAAAGCTGGAAGAAATTTCGCCTAGAGGTCTCAACAATGGCAAATAGAGACCTCCATTATGATGCATGAATTTGAGTGACTGTCAATTGACAGTTATTGGGCACACACATGGTGCATCAATCTTTGCCAAGTGTGTGCTACCCTACTTCTTGCACCGCATCGCCTCGGTGGATGATACATTTGTGTTTAACACTGGAAAGTTTGTTGTATTCCACAAACTTTCTTTCCTCCTCTGTTTTTCCAGTATGCATACATGCTTATTGTGGTTTGACAACTGGGGTGTGGTTACATGAGAATAGCATTTTAGATAAATAGAGATACTCCTTTTTTCCTAACAAGTGCAAGGGGTCCCCTAGGTGCAGAATTCATACCTTGTTTTTTTTGGGGGGGGGTACAGTATGGCCCCGTGGACCCCAGTCTGTGGATAGGGGGGTGGGCTGTTAGCGTGGCCTAAGCTTGAGACCTTGGTGGGCTCAGCGGCGCTCCAGTTCCACAGACACTACGGAGGAGATGCCTTCCGCCTGGTCATGGCTCAAACCATGGCGCCGTGGCTCCGGGCATTTTCCACCTCGCAGTGGACCGCACAGGCGACCAGGAGAAGTTTGCCGATGCATGGCGCCGGTGGGTAGAGGGGCGGTTGCCTGTGGAGGGGACGATGCACCTGCCACAGCCGCCCACTATGCCGCCGGTCCGGCAAGCCGCCCCTGCGGTCGCTATGGGGAAGGCGTTCCCAAATGCAGAAACGAAGCCCCCCACCAAAAAAAGGGCCTCAGCGTACCATACGGCAGCTACTCTCACATCACGGTGGTGTTGATGCACTTTGGGGGACAACTGGCCACGGAGCACCGTGGAGCAAGCGAACTGAACGTCTACCCCTGGTCTAAGGTGGAGGGGGCGGGCCACTGCCGTTGGCGGGCCGGCCGACACTTGAAGCCCCGTCACCTCCACCACAAGGACCTCCTGGACAACATGGCAAGGGACCGTGGGTCAGACCCAGCGCAGCATGAGCAAGCGGAGGCCATGATCAAGGGCGACATGCCTTGTGGACTAGCGGGCCTTTTGCAGTGGGCAGGGCTACCTCGTCGACACTCGCGCAGCCCACAGAATTCGAAAGCCTCGGGGGCGCAGGAGGCGTCATCGTGTGCTGTGTTGAGCGGTGCTCGCGGTTTGCAGCAGTGTCTTCGACGGGGAACAGGGGAGCCGGCTGGAGTCTGTCCCACATTGGGGCCACGCCGGCTTCCGCGGTGCCCCATTGGGGCGCCCGGCAGCGACCTCCTTTGGAGGTGGGCGGCAGGGCTCAGCGTCAGGTCGTGCCAAGGGATCGACGCATCCGCCGCCCAGTGCCGGTGGCGCCGGCCATCCGCCTCCCAGCGAACCGGGCCCCGCTAATCATCCGGATCCGGCAATGATGCCGTGAAGGGATCCCGCCTCTCGTGCCCGGACTGCAGTGTCTTGGAACGTCCAAGGCTCGATGCGGGCTGACGGCGTGCCCACAGCCCCGGGGATGCCCCAAAGTGAGGCGGTTGCACCGGGCATTTGAAAATTAGAAGCTGCCATTCTAGGTCTCTTCGAGGAGACGGGCCTGTTGGACCCCAAGGGCGTGGCACCTATGGAGAATCTGTGGCGCCACCATGGCCACCACGCGTTCATGGGGGTCGATACCCAGGCGGCGTCGGCGGCTGCGGTACGTGGTGGTCTCTTGATTGCCCTTCGAGCGGCCGTGTTTGATGCGGAGGAGGTTCAAGATGTGGTGGACATCGTACCCGGCGAGGCCATGGCCCTCAATATTGTGACCGCAGGTGGGGCGCTCACAGTCATCAACGTCCACGGCCCGGGCAGTGGCAGTGACTCCTGGGCGTCTCCGGCTATGCGGCGCCCAAGAGCACAGGAGGCACGAAGCCGGTGCTCATCAGGGGGGACTTCAACAATTGGCCTGAATCCCCGGGACACCCCACCACGAGGCGGTTTCTGGCACTATGGGAACAATGTGGGTTCCTTAGGGTGGGACACACGGCAGAGGAGGACCGGCAGCCTACGCGTACAGGGCATAGGCCGGACTCCTCCTTGCTCAGCGCGCCGATGGTCCCGTGAGCAATGCGCAAGCACGCGTACCTGGCGCTGGGGAGATCTCCTGCGGCGCTAGGGTTTGGCCATGGCCCCTTGGTTCTGCGCATCCTACTAGCAGTGGCTACCAAGGAGGGGATCACACGGCTGGCCTGCTTGCACACTCAGGGCAGGCTGCACGCCACACGTCCGGACTCACCGGGACGTCCGCGAGGCAGCGGCGGAAGTGCTGCAGCGGGCCTGAAATGATCCGGCGCTTCGGGAGTGGCTCTCGTTGGATCAGGATCCTGCCACCATGGGCACGCCGGAGGTTCAAGCGGTCTTCGACCTGCTCTATGCATTCCATGACAAAGTGTCGCGAGTAACGGGGGTGCGCATGCAATCGGGCATGGACACGCAGTACCCGTATGGACAAGCGAAGACGGAGGCGTCTCTCTCCCGGGTCCTCACAAATCAACGGGCCGATGCGTGGCAGGCCCAGGAGTTGTGGACACGGGACGTGGCGGGGGCAAGGCTCGCCTCCAGAGAAGCAACCGCCCTACTAGAGCACCTCCGGCAGGTGGACCCCGACTTATCCCCCGCCACCATGGAGGACTTGCGCGATGCTTTGGATCAATACCGTCTGTAGCTGGACCTTCGCATGGACGAGCTCATGGGTGTCCTCAGATGCAACCGGCACAGGTCCATCAACGACTTCTGCTGGGGCAAGGTGCCGGATTTGCAACTCCGGTGGGCTGCGATTCGCGGGGCCATCAAGGTGGTCAGCTACGCTCCCTCCGGCTTTTGGTCGGTGCGCGTCCGGGAGTCGGAGAAAGTGCTCATGGAGGCCAGAGGTCAGTGGGGAGGTCCAAAGGTACTCAGAGGCGTCGTATGCCAAGAGGCCGGTGAACCTACCGGCCTTTGAAAGGCGGGTTCGTGCCCACATCCCTTGGGGTGTATATGATGACTGGAAGTCGGTACAGGGCTACACCCTGCAGGACCTCAAGGACGCCGTGAAGCAAGCCGCGGCGCACGACAAGGCGCGGTGCAATAGAGTCACGGCGGCCCTCATCGCAGGGCTCCTGGTGCACGCCTATGTACCCTTCGTGAACTAACCGTTTGAATGGGCGATGCACGGTTTTTGCATTGTGCTCACTACTTGGTGGCATTGTGTCCGTTCGTCGTTTTGTTTTCGCATGAACGTAGAGAATGGCGACGCCCACATTCATGCAAAACAGACTCAACAAATGGACACAATGGCGCCGACTTGTGCACAAACCATTAAAAATCGCACTCAAATTCACACGACCATTCGCGGTACGTTCACGGTACAGTCACATGTTTGTTTTTCTCAAGTGCCCCAAATGTTATCAGCCACACCTCAAGGTATTGTTAGTCCCTGCAACCTTGCGAAAACGGCTTGGCAAACGGGCACAGTGGCACCAAGTAGTGAACAAAACACCAAAAAATGAGGTGAGATTCACGCGCTCCTTCACTGGGGATGTCCGCCAGTTTGTACCGTGGTGCAACTGCACTGATACGGCGATGTAGCTCTCAGGCATCAGTCTAGAGGTAAGACTCCGCCTACAACCCCACACGCACGGCTGATGCCCCATTCAGGTTGTGCAATGACGGTTGAATAACAAACGCCCGTTCCAAACCCTCTACACCAACAAACATCCTACGCATTTCATGAAGTGATTGTGTATGGCACCCCAACAAGCTGCGCACTCCCTCGTGCCGCTTCAAAGGGCACACGACACAACATCTACCCCAAACTCCCACCGTAGATGGTGGTGGTCGGGTGTGAGGAAACAAAAACCGACCCGCACAAGTGTGGTATACATTCCCCCGCCCACGCGGTTCGGAACCGTCGGCATACACCCCAAAGGACAGGTTAGCATGTAGCGGGGGGAGGTTCACGGCACTCCTGCCTCGTAAAGGAATGCCTCCAGACTGGCAGTTCGGGGCCATGCCGGGCTCAACGGCGGCAGCCTGAGGTGTTTGTGGCAGAGCGTAAATTGCAGCGGGGACAAGAGGGGAATCATGTCCTGGCCTTTGATGTCTCCAAGGCCTTCCACGGCGCCCCGCATGGCGCTCTGGCAATCCTCCTACGCCACATGGGGGTGTGCCTTGACCTCGCCGTTACAAAGAGCCTTTGTTGCCCCCTAACTCCCTAATATGCCGGAGCAACAGCAAAAAAATTGCTATAAATTGCCCAAATTTTGCATTATTTGTGTGCGTCGGCCCCAAAACCAAGAACCGGCTACATTTTGGTCCAAGTGGCTCACATAGGAATTACATATATTACTACACCCCTCCCCCCTTAAAGCTAGCTAACAAGCAAGCTAGCAACAAGCAAGCACTTGTTGTTTGTGTTTTGGCCAGTACTCGCTCTCAACGCTTTGGGCTCTACTCAACTCTAGCCATCTTACAGTCTAGATGGTGCCCTTGCCGAATCCTAGTTTTGAACCAAAAAGTGAAAGGTGCATATGTTGCCGTAGTCGTGTATAGTGCCACACCTTTCTCCCCTTCAATCTACCTAACAACAAACAACAACAAGCAACAATAGACTCCGTCCCAACACTTCGGGTCCTTTGCTTGTCTTGGCAACCTAGAGGCTAGGTGTTGGCCTTACCAAATGCAAGTTTTCAGCCAAAAGACTCAACTGTGGTGTCTTGGGGTGGTGGCGCCCAATCGGGAGTTGCCGTCCCAAAGCTGCACATTTTTTGCCCCAAAACAGCCTTTTTTTGCTCCAACCAGCCGTGGAACCCATTCAAAACGGTCGAACTAAGGCAAACGGTCGCTACAATCCACGTGCGAGTTGATTTCCTCATGCCAAATAGCAGCTTTTTGCCCTCTAACCCACAACATGACCAATGAACATACTAAAAAAAACCAAAAGTTGCCTTGAATGTGCATCATCCGTGTCCCCCAAACCGAAAACCAAGAACCGACCGTATTTTGGGCCACGGGGCTCAAATCAGAATTACATATATTACTACACCCCTCTCCTCTTGAATCCGGCTAACCAGCAAGCTAGCAATGGGGTGCAGCCAAGGAAGGGTGGCCTAGGAACCCCCCTCCAAATGACATGGTAGTGCACCGCTAAAGTGACGGACCACACTTATGGGGGGTGTTTTGGGTGTCAAAATGAGCGTATAGGAACTATCACCACCCCAGTGTCGGACCAAGGGAGTCAACTTTTTTCGGGCAAGAACCCCCCTCGGAACTTCCTAGACCCTTCCTGCACCCTTCCTGGACCTTCTCCCGGTGGGAACCCCCCTTCCTAGACCCTTCCTAGACCCCTTCTTGGCCAGGAACCCCCCCCTTCCCGGCCAGGAACCCCCCTTCCTATGGCCCTTCCTGCCCCTCAAAGGCAGCCCGGTTCTCGCAATGTCTGCCTGTCCGTTTGCTTGGGATTGGATGGCGGCCGTCACAGGCCCGGCCGGTACACGTGGTTGCTCCCTTCCGGAGGGGCAAACGTTCCACGACACGGCCATCGCAACCAACTCCGCCGTGACTTGGCCGCCGGGCACGAGCATCGGCCGGGTGGGCATCACCAAGTCCATCCTCCGCGACAGGGACCCTAGTGCCCTCTCAGACCTCATTGCAGAGACAGTGCGCTGGAACCCCGAGATCACCGCTTTTCACGTGCGGCCCAGCGGAGCGGACTACTCCTCCTTGCTGGACTCCCTGTCCACCCGCCTTCCCAGTGACCACGCCCGGATCCACAGCCATTACATGGCTGCCCACCCTGTCGATGCCGAGGCGCCCACCACCCTCCGCTTCGCTTCCACGAAGCCCAAGCCTGCAACTTTCGCCAAGGAGGGGTGGCACAAGGAGGCAGCAAAGCGGAAGCTCTTCCTCTTCGATCCGCGGCAGTCCGTTGAGGAGACCCCGCCCATCTACTCGCTCTCCGGTCGCTAGGCGTGGGAACGGGACGGCGACGGTCCCGGGCTCACCGTGCCAAGTGCGTATGCGGCCAGCGGGCTCCTTGCCCTCCCCGTCAACTCCACGCCGCTGTTCGTCGCACACGAGGATCCGCTGTTGGAGCTGCAGAGTGACTGCCCCACTGCCGTGAACAGCGACCCCAGTCAGCTTGCCGGCCTGTAGCACTTGTTCATCCGGGGTTTTTTTGCGGAGTATGAAGTGGAGGAGGCGCACAAGGAGGCACTGGCGATCGCCGAGGAGCGTTGGGCCCGGATCTTCAACCACAACCGCCCAGTTGCCGGCCGTGCTCACGACCCACCAGACCGCAACATGGTGTGGGGGAAGCCCGAGGACATGTCCAAGCAGCCGGATGGGGAGGAACACATCCAGCCCTGGGACCTGTCGGCCATGGTGACGCGGGTGAAGGCCAAGTTGGAGGCGATCTTGGGCAAGACGCTGCACGTCATGACGCAAGGGTACATCGAGTCCATCAGCCACGTCCGCCAACTGCCGCACCGAGATTTCCCAGCAGCGTCACTTCCTGTGGATGGCATCGCCCTCTCCGTGTGCTGGGCTCTGTTGATGGACATCCCTGATGATGAGGTTTGCGCGCAGTTCGTCGCCATGTCTGCCCGTGCGTTCCCTCGGCCTTGGATCATCCACCGCATGCCGATGAGAAGGGGTTCCCTCTGGGTGATCTGCTCGACGGTGGTGCATGAAGGAGGCGGCCTGCCATTGGCTGCGGAACCGGGGTCGCGCCGTATTATTGGGTTCTGTGGATTGTCGACGCACACCGTGTCTCACGCCACCACCCACGCCATCACGCCCCCGTTCTGGGCGCACAAGGCCGCTGTCAGTTGTGGAGTCCACGGATGCCGCCGGAAGCCGACAAGTGAGGAGTGCTTTGGGTGTGGAGTCAAAGTCCTTTGCCGCAATCACACGGGGATGGAGTGCAGCAAGTGCGACACTGAAGCAGTAGCAGCAGCAGCATGCGATCCGGGGAGTGCCGAGGCCGCTGCCCCGAGTCGTGTCCTTGCCCTGCAGCACATGGTGACTTGTTTGATTCCATCGGATGGGACGACACTTTATACGGGGCATTACAAGGCAGCGCCCGCACCACATGTGATTCCAGCCGACACAACCCCCAAGCCGGAGGACTGCCCGCTGGTGGGGCATGCACACGAGAGTGAGTGGCTGCCCTGGCCGAGATCGGAACACCACGCCTTGTTGGTTACGCCGCCTAGGAGCATTCTGGTGGTGGTGAACGGCCGCTTTGGAGGATTTGCCCGGGGTGCCGAGGAGAGCAGTGACGTTTTGGTGTACCGGATGGAGATGGCACCACCCGAGCCCAGACCCGTGGACCCGAGCTTGTTGATGGCCGCCGGGGCGATCGTTCGGAACACCAAGGTGGCACAGGAGCAGGCCTTTTGGTGTGCATGCCAGCAGCTTGACACTCTGTCCCCTTTGAATCGCAGGGCCTTTGGTTGGAGGGGTTCACAATGCAATGGGGCAAATATATGGTCAGTACTACTTGCCAAGGGTCAGTGGCAGTGGCAATGCAAGGGGAGGGCCGTTTGAGGGGTTCAATTGGGCACCGTGTGTGGGCTGTGGCATGTGCATTTCACTCAGGAACCCCCCCCCCCTTCCTGCACAGGATCTGTCCCACGAACCCCCCAGGAACCACCATCCTACACAGGAACCCCCCCCCCTTCCTGCACAAGAACCATCCCAGGAACCCCCCAAGAACCCCCTTCCTGCACAGGAACCCCCTCCCTTCCTGCACCTTCCTGGATTCTTGCTAGACCCTTCCCGGACCCTTCCTGCACAGGAACCCCCCCCCTTTCTGCGCATGAACCCCCCTTCCTGGACCACTTCCCGTCCCCTTTCGTCGCTGGCACTTCCCGTACTTCTCTTCAGGCGGATGTCGACGTGTACCCGCGGCGCGTCCTAAAGTCCGTCGATGAGGAGGAGCGGGCGGCCCCTTTGCCAGTGGCACCATCGGAGGCTGCACGGACCGTCCATGGGCGAGCACCAAGTCTTCAAGACCCTCCGACATGGTTGCAATCGACGCTGACCATCACTGACATGCACAGCCCTGTGACCAAGCAGGGGGGCACGTTCTGGTATTGCGACTGCACACTGACCGTCCGGAAGGGGAAGGCAGCCACTGCCCTGCACTTGCGGTTGCCAGTGGCATGTACGGACAGTCTGGCCGAGCTGCCCCAAGGGCATGCAGGACATGGCAAGACGTACGCGGTTGCGGAGTACTTGTGCCTTGTTGGCCATGCCAAGGCCAGCAACACATGGTCTTTCTTGGTGTACAGCGAGCAGACCAGCTTCAAGACGCTGAAGAGTCTGGCAAGGCTGACGGGTTTGGATGCCGGTGTCCCCATTGAGGTGCACAATGCGGTTGACGATTGGCTGGAGAAGTACCGCAAGCGGCAAGAACAGGGTCAATTGGGTGGACGCTCACACGTGAAGAAGGAGCCCGGCGCGGAGGAACGTACACAGCCACTGTGGCAGCAACCTGGGGCCGAGGTCAAGCCGGAGCAATCACATAGGGCAGCGCGGGGATCCGTGAAGCGTCCTGCCCAGAGGACCGTCATCACCGACTCCCCCTCCAAGCGGCGCGTACCTGGCAGTCCGGGGCGGGCAAGTCCAATGGCAATGGACACGGGGACAGTGATCACGCAGCTGGCACCTGGGTTGCAGGAGGTCATGCGCACGGCGTTGAAGGAGGTGTCGCCTGATGCCGTTGAGAAGGCGATGGCAAGTGGCGGCAAGACCCGGGCAGAGCGGGCCATGGAGCAGGCAACCAAGAAGGAGCGCGAAGCACGGGAACAGGTGGTCAAGCACGAGGCAACCATTGCAAGTATGCAGGCACGACTGATTGCCCTGGAAGACCGGTTGGAGACTGCTAAGGATGCGGCGCGCGAGGCGCAGGCAGGCAGGGTCAAGGCTGAGTCTCTGCTGCAGGAGAAAGCTGCGGAATGTTACCGGGCGTTGAGCATCCTCAACCGGACGTACGGCCAGGGCCCCAGCCCCACCAAGTGATGAGGAGTGGCGAGGCACGGCGGCGATGAGAGCGCAAGGATCCCAAGTGTCCCTCTGGCTTGGTGGCTGTTGAGGGGTGCTCGGGTTCTACCACCCTGTGTGGGCATGAGACGTGGAGAGACAACCCTTGGTGGCACACTGCGAGGGAGTTGCGTCCCGTTGGTTGCAGTACACGTGTGCTGTGACCAGGCCACTCCCAAGATTGCACGCATGCATGCATGGCTGTGCGAACGCGTCAAGGGTTGTGCGACGCGGTGCGCAAAAAAAATCCACATCTTAACCCATAACCCTTATAACCCATAATCTTTTTTGGCGTAACCCTAACCCTAATTTTGTGTGCGACAGTCGCGTAGGATACTAGTCACGTCGTGCGCAGGGCGCGTAAGGTGGTGCCACGAGCGGGGACCTTCACATAGCTTCACCCTTGGGGGCACCACCGAGATTCCCAAGCTCTCCAAGCATGGACGCAGTTGCATGGCATGTGTGGCTGCAATGCCCCGATGTGACAGCGGTGTTTGAGAGGACCAGGCTGTGTGAGAGGGCAACCGATGGGGCAGTACACCGAAATACCATGTACAGGAAGGGGGGCGGGTTCCTGTGCAGAAAGTGTCTAGGAAGGGGTACAGGAAGGGGGTTCTTGTGCAGGAAGGGGGGGGTCCCTGTACTGGAAGGGGTCCAGGAAGGGTCCAGGAAGGGTCTTCCTGTACAAGAAGGGGGATTCGTGTGGGGTTCCTGGGACAGTTCCTCGCCAGGAAGGGGGGGGGGTTCCTTTGCAGGAAGGGGGTTCCTGTGGGGTTCCTGCGGTACTTCCTATGCACATCCTGCCCTCACAACTCTTGGCAGGCTTCCATTTTAAATGTAATGCAAAAGGCCGTCACAAATTTCCTTGGCAGTGTCGTTCGAGTGACCCCGTATTGGGATCTTGAGGTTGATGCACGGCGACAGAGACGGAAATACATTCGCGACGTTGTGGGCGCCGTGCTTGGAGATGCCGACATCGTTGTGCGCGCAACCGGTAACGGTATAGTGATTGAGTCCAACAACCACGAGGTGCGCGATGACGACGAACAGCATGTCTCCGAGGAAGTGATCCAAGTTTTGCAAACGGCACACCAAATGAGCCTCTCCACGCGCAACATGTTAAAATTGGAGCGCAATTGTACACGAAGGGAATTAATGGAGGGGCGTAGCAAACTGCTTGCATATGTCGCAACGGCCCTGGAGGTTTCATCGGGGGTGGTATCGCGCCGATCTGCCGCTGTATGTCAAATCTTTGAAGTAGTGCAAAGCCAGCTGACGTTGAGTAGGCCGTGCGGTACCTTTAACATCCCTCGTCAAGACCGGCTTTTGATTATCATTTGCGCAGATGCCACTCCACTGTGGCAGACCTCGGCCACCAAGTGCGACATCCACCTGACCGTTTGGTCAGAGGGTGTAGGAGCTGCAGGCGACGTGCGACGCTGGGCGACGTGGTGGGCGCTGGACGGACCGGATGACACACACTGTCTCCGGGCCATTGACACTAAGGCAAACCTTAATCAGGATGTTTTGGATGTTTTGTCCACTGTGGATTTTTGGCACTTGGGGAATCGCATCCCCAGTGTATGTGCCTTGACAGGTGATGGCAAGGCCATGCTTTCGGCCAATTATCACAAGGGGAAATGTTGGGTTGGCTGCCATTGCATTGATTCCTTGGCACGTGCCAATTCTGTACCGGCCCAATGCAGGTGGGGCTCATTTTTGAGGGCAATTGGCCCATGCAACCGCGTTGGTGACGTGGAGCATGGCTCATGTCGTATTGTGAACGCAATTGTTAAGCGAGTCAATGAAACATTGAAAGATTTGATTGAAAACGGTGCACCAGACGTTGCCCGTCCCCCAAGGGACGCAGGGAAAGCTTTGGTTTTGGAGCTTCACAAGCTTTTGGATGAGGTGAAAAACGTTTTGCATGCTGAGCGGTTGGCTCCCCGGCCAACCAAGGCCGGAAAATTTGATATAACAGGTGGCAAAATATTTTTTGAAGACAGTGCATTACATGGCCGAGTTGTGGCCGTATTGCGGGACAACCTACCCGACGTGGCCTTTGGTGGCGTTAAATTTTTCCTATTGATAAAGCATGTGTTGTTATCAATGCATCGAATGCACGCGCTCTGGCGCAAAAGGGATTGGCTAACACAGGCCGAACTCAAGAAATTGGAGTCCGCGTGTGACCGTTTAGGGGAGTGTTGGGGTAAATTGCAATGGGGTGTAACCCCTTGGGTACATTGGGCATGTGTTCACAGCGCATATTTTGCGCGTCGCTTTGGCAGTTTGTACATTTTTCGCAGTATTCCGACAGAATACAGAAACCAACCGTTCAAGCGGCATTTCAAAAACTCGATGCGCGGTTGGTGTCTTCGGCGACCCCGCATCACACGCCTCGGAATGAGGCACGTGGTGCACACCGATGCGTTGAGTGTCGGTTTGCAATTGTACGAGGCGCGGCAAGGCCGCGGTGCAGCCGTTGTCAAGCGACGCAAGCGGCATGTGGACCAGTGACAACATCAATGCGGTGGCACAATGCGATTCAAGCCCCAGCGAACGGATTTGTGTGCTATTGCCTCGGGACAGGAAGGGTCATAGGAAGGGTCTAGGAAGGGGGGTTCCTGCCCAGGAAGGGGTCTAGGAAGGGGGGGGTTCCTGCCCAGGAACCCCCCGAGGAACCCCCCTTCCTGGCCATGAAGGGGGGTTCCTAGGGGGGTTCTTGCCCAAAACGGGTTTTCCAAAAACACCCCAAAATTGGGCATCACCAACCCGGGACCCAATGTCCCCCAAAGTAGGTGCATTGAAGGTGCGGTGTTTGTGTTCAAAGTCTTCGGGTGCCGTCGTAACGTGTAGGAGTAGAAAACCCCTAGGAAGGGGGGGGTTCCTAGGCCATCCTTCCTTGGCTGCACCCCAAACAAGCAAGCACTTCTCCTTTCCGTTTTGGCCATCAGTGCCCCTCAACACTTCGGGCTCCACTCCACTCTAGCCATCTTACAGTCTAGATGGTGCCCTTGCCGAATCCTAGTTTTGAACCAAAAAGTGAAAGGTGTATATATTGCTTTAGGTGCATATAGTGCCACACTTTTCTCCCCTTCAATCTACCTAACAACAAACAACAACAAGCAACCATAGACTCCGTCCCAACGCTTCGGGTCCTTTGCTTGTCTTGCCAGCCTAGAGGCTAGGTGTTGGCCTTACCAAATGCAAGTTTTCAGCCAAAAGACTCAACTGTGGTGTCTTGGGGTGGTGGCGCCCAGTCAGGAGTTGCCGTCCCAAAACTGCACATTTTTTGCCCCTAAACAGCCTTTTTTTGCTCCAACCAGCCGTGGAACCCATTCAAAACGGTCGAACTAAGGCAAACGGTCGCTACAGCCCACGTGCGGGTTGATTTCCTCATGCCAAATAGCAGCTTTTTGCCCTCTAACCCACAACATGACCAATGAAGGGACTAAAAAATCCCCAAAAGTGGCCTTGAATGTGCGTCATCCGTGTCCCCCAAACCGAAAACCAAGAACGGACCGTATTTTGGGCCACGGGGCTCAAATCAGAATTACATGTATTACTACACTCTGGAGAAGTCAATCTGGCGCTCATAGTTGAAGGGGCGGATGGTGTACAAGGTGTAGATGCAATTGTTGGTCTGGATCTCCGTATGAGTTGTTCCGAGCGACGTTATGCTGAAGCGGTACCCAGGACCCTCTCACCCTGGGCAACGCTTGGCGGCACCTGTTGTTCCCACCAAATTATGGGAACCCCGTTTTCATGCCGTAGCTACCACCTAGTGCACCTACCAGCACCTGAAGTAGGCAGATTCGAAAATGGATGATGCTCAAGCCATTTGTTTTTTTTGTTTTTGGGACTGACACCGTGCCGCTGTTGTGGTAGCAGGGTAGGTGCACTAGTGCGTACGCGAGACGTACGGGTCAACTTGCTCATCTTGGTTGCGATAGCGAATACTCTCTCTGGTGGCTCATGGAGGCCTGCTGCTAGCTTGAGTGGTTGAGGACTGCTGTGGAGCAGGCTTCCATACCAACGGCCCCCAAGTGCATAGAGGGTTGACATCCTGACACAAGGGGTGGTCCCTCTCGCAGTGTGGCCGGGATTCATGACCGGGGGGGGGGGGGGGGGGGGTAGTGCATGGTGAGTAAGGTGAGTAAGCCCGGGGTGGCCAAACCCTGGTGGAGTTGTTGTGCTTTGTTTATGGTGTGTTTAAAGGGTAGGCCACGCGTGTGCGCACGGTACAACTCCCGAGCGCGTGCGTGCACGTAAATTTGGGGGGTTGGTTCTCCAGACCTATATGGGCAAATTATAAAAAAAAGGGTTTTTTCGAACCTGTGGCTTGGGGCCACACATTCTAGCTTGAAATGACCATTTTTGACACAGTGGTTTAGAGCAAAAGGGCGGTTAGTCGACCTCACTTTGGGGGGGTTGATTCTCCCGATATATATGGGCAAATTCTGAAAAAAAGGGTTTTTTGAGAAGCTGTGGCCTGGGGCAACACATTCTAGCTTGAAATGACCATTTTTGACACAGTGGTTTAGAGGAAAAGCGCGGTTAGTCGACCTCACTTTGGGGGGGTTGGTTCCCCCGACATATATGGGCAAATTCTGAAAAAAGGGTTTTTTGAGAAGCTGTGGCCTGGGGCAACACATTCTAGCTTGAAATGACCATTTTTGACACAATGGTTCAGCGCAAAAGCGCGGATAGCCAACTTCACGCTGGAGGGCTTGATCACGAGACCTATCCGCCCTTTTGCTACTCTGTCAAAAATGGTCATTTCAAGCTGGAATGTTTTGCCCCAAGCCGCAGCTTCTCAAAACATCTTTTTTTTCATAATTTGGTCATTTCGGGTGGAGATGCAACCCCCCAAAATGAGGTCGACTATGCGCCCTTTTGCTGTAAGCCACTGTGCCAAAAATGTGCATTTCAACCTGTATGGCCAAATTTTCAAAAAAAACAGCAACCATGAAATAACAACAAACACCACAAGCCCCCATTTCATGGTGTCTTTTGGGTGCTCGGTGCTATTTCCTGGAGGCCTCTGTATGGTTCGTGTTATTTCCTACAGGCTATTGGGGGTTTTTAGTCATTTGATGGAGGCTTGTAGGTGTTCGTTGTTATTTCATGGTGGCTTTGGGTGCTTGGTGCTATTTCTTAGAGGCTTTTGGATGGTTCCAATTATTTCCGACATGCTCTTGGAGGGTTGTAGTCGTTTGCCGTGGATGTTGGTTGTTTTTTCTTGGTGGCTTTTGGGTGCTTGGTGCTATTTCTTGGAGGCTTCTGGATGGTTCTTGTTAGTTCCCGCAGGCTCTTGGAGGGTTGTAGTCATTTCTTGGAAAGAGCAACAAACACCCACAAGCACAACAAAGGGAGTAGACCCTGCAGTGAATCATCGCAGGGGGTCTACTCCCATTTACGAGGGCCGTGATGATTCATTAAAGGGAGTAGACCCCTAAATGAATCATCGCAGGGGGTCTACTCCCATGTACAAGGGCTGCGATGATTCATTGAAGGGAGTGGACCCTTGAATGAATCATTGCATGGGGTCTACTCCCATTTACAAGGGCTGCAGTGATTCATTGAAGGGAGTAGACCCTTCAATGAATCATCGTAGGTCGTCTACTCTCATTTACAAGGGCTGCGATGATTCATTGAAGGGAGTAGACCCTTCCATGAATTGTCGCAAGGGATCTACTCCCATTTACAAGGGCTGCAATGATTCATTGAAGGGAGTAGACCCCTAAATGAATCATCGCAGGGGGTCTACTCCCATTTACAAGGTCTGCGGTGATTCATTCAAGGGGCTAGACCCTTCAATGAATCATTGCAGGGGGTCTACTCCCATTTACAAGGGCTGCGATGATTCATTGAAGGGAGTAGACCCCTGAATGAATCATTGCAAGGGATCTACTCCCATTTACAAGGGCTGCCGTGATTCGTTGAAGGGAGTAGACCGTTCAATGAATCATCACAGGGGTCTACTCCCATTTACAAGGGTTGTGATGATTCATTGAAGGGTAGACCCCTCAATGAATGATTGTAGGGGCTCTTCTCCCATTTGGGCTGCGGTGATTCATTGAAGGGAGTAGACCCCTCAATTAATCATCGCTGGGGCTCTTCTCCCATGTACAAGGGTTGCGATGATTCATTGAAGGGAGTAGACCCTTCAATGAATCATCGCAGGGGGTCTACTCACAGGGCAAACCCATCCCTCCTCAAGGTGCCTTGCCCAAGGCAATAGAATTGCGGCCTGGGAGTAATTTTTGCCTCCAAAAAGATGCACGAGTCTTTGAGGTACTGAACGCCAAAAGACTTCAGGTGTTGCTGTCCAAGAGGGGCCCAAAGACAGTTCAGAAGAGAAATGTCTGTCCTGGAGTTTCGGTAGTTTTGATCACCACGCCACGCTCATTAATACAATATGCGTGTATACAGCTGGATCGGTCACTGGGGGATTGTGTCCATGGACTGAGTTGCAGAGTGGCTGCCAAGAACCCTGCATCCAAACGCTTTTGATGCATTATTGTAAAGTGATGGGATATGTGTCTCTGTTGACAATGCTCTTCTCGACGCCTTTGTTCAAAACATCCTCCAATGCCCTGCATCTACACACCTCTCCTTGCCAGCCTTTTGAATGGAGAGAATGAAGCATGCCAATCTGCAGCATCCAATGTGAATTCTAGTTTCTGGTGGAATTTCAGTTTGGGCACAGTGCACAAAAACAACACAGGACGTGTGAGGCACACAAGGAGTCAGGGTTGAGGAGAAGGGGACCTTCGTTGGGACCCAGGACCCGGCGGACCTGAAAGATCAGCACAGGGGCCTCCAGTCAACTCTCCAGGAAGAGAATCGAATCATTCCATGGCTGTCTGAGGTCACAGTCAGGATGAGGCAAAGAACTGAGGAACTCGAATTAATTCAGGTTTGCATCTTTTGGATGTCCAACGAAGCAAGCTCTCTCGACAAAGACGTCTCTCTCAGCAAGATGAATCCGTCTTCTGTCACCTCCTAGGCAGCAGAGGCCTTTGGAGAACAGTAGTCTTCTTTTACTCTGCATGATTATGTTATCAGGACTCTGTCCTACTGCTTGCTGCCATTACTCTATACTATTGCACATGTTTCCCCTCTGTGACTATTCCATTCCTCTGTGCTTGCTCTGCCATGTTTCGAGCATTTACTCCACCAGTGCTCACACTGTCACTCGATAGCATTACTTTCCGGCTTTGTTGGATGCCAATATTGCCTACTCTCATTCCACCGCACTAGAGGGCTGAGATGCCGCTGCCTGCGCACCGCTGCTTCAGCCTTTTCCCGCTTGCCGCTTTCTGCTTCTGTCTTCTTAAAAGCTCCAATATGTATCCATGGTTGCTCAGATTTCGATTTGCAATGGAAAAAAGACAAGAGGATTACTCTACGCATCCCTAACCTTACCATTGGCAACGACGCTGCCCGACAAAGCGAGGCTCGGGATATTTTGGCCCTCACTTTCCGCATGTACCACGCAATGGGGATGCAAAACATTGCACAAAACATCGTGGGGCATGAAGCTGCTCATGCATGGGGAAGGTCCGGCATGGGGCACGGTATGACATCCTTATCCCCAACGTACCCTTGCTCACAGCCAGCATCAGTATGCCTCAGCTGTCAAATCTTTTTTCCCAGCTTGTCCTCCATGTAGGCCTCCTCCATCGAAGTTCCTAGTTCATGCATGGCCTGTTGGAGTCCCTGCTTAGTTCAGGGGATCTTTGTTGCAGGCAAAGGGCCTGGGCTCTGTTCCCCGGCGCCCTAAGGGCCTTGTCAAATTGCACCCTGTGGTCCCTCTACCCTAAGATCAGGCGATCAGAGTCATGCATTGAGCTGTACTCCTTCAGACCACTTTTTGCCTAAAACTATGGGCTATTGGGGCTCATATTCTGCTTTCGGGCCCTCGAAGTGGAGGGCTGTGTGACAGAGTCTTTGTGTCTTGGTGTTCCTCTGAATTCACGTCCCACAATATGGGCCGAGCGGTTGCCAAGTAAACCATGTGGCTTGGCTCATCATATTGGCACTCTTTCCTGTCTCTTGCTGCTGAAAATGACTGAAGGAGAGAGAGCCAATCAGTGCCAGAGGGGGAGTGTTAGCGCGCCGGGCGCGCGCTGGGCATTTTTTTTGACCCGTGCCCCACCGGTGACCTTTTAAGGGTTGCACTAAGCGCAGTGCGCGCGCAGTGCAACTATTTGGACGTCTAGCCGTCCTAGAACCCCATACTTTGTGATACTATGGGCATTATTGTTGTTTGACAACGGGTATTTTGATGCTTCTTTCACATTCGGGATATGGTATATTTGGATTATCGCCCAGTTTCACCAATTTTCTTCCATTTTTTTCTCGTTTCCACCACATCCACTCCGTACTAGGTTGATTTCTCCCCACCATGGGCACCCCAAGAAAGCAGGGGTAATGTAGCGATATTGATTTCTCCCCACCATGGGGACCCGAGAAGGCAGGGGTGATGTAGAGTTTGCGCTTCGTTCTTGTGACGTGAGGCAGAAACGCTGCCCATACCGCTTGCGGCTTGGGGACTCATTACCACAGCGAAATCTATGGGAAAGGTAAAGGCAAAGTACCGTTTGTGAAGTACAATACAAATGATATTTGGAGTTGTTGAATTCACAGCTCTTGTCCAATTATGCAACGTGCTTTGTAGGGATGGTGTGCAGTCCATCATGGTCCTTTTGGGGGGCCTTCTCCATCAGAGGGTAAATCTCGGGCTGAAGTCGGGATAGTTAATAGAAAGGCAGTGCGCCGGGCGCGCGCCGGGCAAACATTCCCCCAGAACTGCCCGATTGCACCCTTCCAACAAGAGTATCTAGATGTTGCCAAAACAAAAACACAGCGTTTCAGCAGCGCACAACGAAGAGGTTTGAGGAATAGAACCTGGGTCCCCTGCTATCGGAAAGTAGAGTCCACAAAATTGTTTTGTAGATTTTGATCAATGATTGTTACCTGTGATCGAAGATCAGTCAACTAACCTTTTACGGGCCCATGAATGCACTGAATATTCGTTAATGCTCCTGCATGTCCTTGAATGATAATCCAAACAATCCCATGATAGTGCAGGAAATCACACCACCATGGATGTTGCTAAATCAAATTTGGGGGTGGGTTGGTTGGGATATGGCACTGTTTTTTTTTGGAGGGGGAGGGCGTCCCATTTTTTCTCCTTGATTGGCACCTTTGACAAAATGTTGGGCTGAAACCTCATCTGTAGGCCTGGATCCTCAGATATGGCTAGTACAGGGAGAGGGGGGGCTGAAAAAATGACCCCTGCATTTGTTGGCCCTGAGAATGGGATTTTTCAGAATCAACTTGCAAACGTTGTTATGCAGGCTTGTGTATGTCAACAAGGGTTGAAAGACACCCAGCTTAGGGGAGTTTGGGTGCCTAGGATGTCCATGGGGTGCACCATTTGCGTTGAAATGGACCGAGATGATGTACAAACACCTTTGACGACCGTCTACTGTGTTTGCCAACCAAGCAATGGGCTTAGAGACCTCTTTTGGGGAGCAAGATACCGCAAAGTCAGGCTTCTAACCGACAGCTCCTAGCTCTTGGGCATTGTGGCAGTGCATAAAAGAAGTTCCACTGCCCGATGCTCCCCAACAATGTGGCAATGTACAGAAGGAATCCCAATGCCCACCGCTCCTAGCACTGTGGCAATGCATTAAAGGAGTCCTCTGTGCCGCCTCTGCGTTTCGCGGCCGCATGTGAATACACCAAAAGGGGGAAGTTATGTGCCAATTCCATCTTTTGAAACCTAGGTTGGCCACTTGCAATACCCAAACTTGGCCGCCACCGTTTAGTTTCTTGCTCAAATTGTGTGTCCTTATTCTTCACATCTATAACTATCATTCACCCCCCTTTCAGCTAAACTTGAAGCACCAAGCTGGCGGCGTGACTTTTGCCCATTTTGTGAAGGCTTGCCATTGTTACTGCTGCTGCTTGCGGCTTGCTAAACGTGGGAGGTCCACCGTTGTTACTAAAGAAGGTTGTAAATGAATACTGTGCAAAGGGAACTACTATATGTCATACTACCTAGGCTTCTCACAGAGATCACACACACCACACAAACCACACACATAGCGTACGCCATGAAATGCAAGAATGATCAAATAAACTCAAAGTGGGAAAACCAAAGGTGAGAGTACTTTTGCCTTGCCCCCCATTTTCGTTTGTTTTGCATGAATGTGGCCACGAGGCTTCGTGCAAGGCATTCTAATCTAAAACAACATTATCAAGATTTATCGTTGTCATTGGATTTTTTTTATCTATGAATGTCCGTGATAACATGCGACATGTGTGTGCGATAATCCCACCATCATGATTTCATGAAGATCTGCCACGTGTAATTTTCCTTGGTTATTGTCCTTCTATTTTTTTGGTTGCCACCCCCCACCCCCCATTGGTGTTTGGTGTTGAAGCCACACTCTAGCCTTGTTGCCCATTTTGGCCAAGGCGTGTGCATGCATTGGCTTGGTTTGCTCGTGTGCAGGTGTGTGTGCTTGTGTGGGGTACGTTCTATTCACACAAATTCATCAATTGCACTTCCGGTTAGGTTTTTTTTGTGACCCGTTTCAAGCTTTCGCTGGCCTATTGTTGCCACTGGTATTAGTAGCATGACCCCTAGCACAAGGGAATGGAATGGTTGCACACGGTACACGGCACGCCAACAAAATCGTGTCGATTCAAGGCAATATGTGGCACATGGAGGTTGGCAACAACACTTGGAGGTGCTGGCGTCGAGGTTGAGGGCGAACTAAGTAGTAGCCCACCAATACACCAGGTGTGGAGGAGCTATGGTGGGCAAGGAGCCTCAAGTACAGCGCTAGCGTCCCATGCACGGTTGGGGTTGGTGGCACAAGTCCTACAAGCTCTACTTGACTGGGTTGGCTTGGCGCTTGTGTAGGCAGTGGTGTGCCTAAGCCAACTTCCCCTTCCGGATGTCCGAAAACGGTGGCCGTGTTATGAGGTTTGCACACAAGGACTTAGGTTTTGTGGAATGCATGGTCGCCTTCATGGCGCACTCTTGATCTTTTAGTTGGGCCCTTGTTGACGTTCAAGTCCACCAGCTGTGCTATTGGTGTTAATTTTGATGCCCAACTCACATCTGTTGTTGTCGTCATTTCGTATTTCTTCGTCATTGCTGATATTTCATACACAGGGCCTAGTGGACCTCGGCGCTTTCGCTCAGGGATGCTCTGCTTTGAGCAATGCCATTGGCCAAACGTGGAACGAATTCATTTGGCATTAAGGATTAGGCCACACTAGAGCATTGGCGCCAACACCAAACAATATTTGTTTTGAGCCGGGATAGTTGCTGGACTCCTCGAGGCGGGTTGTGGTAGGGTACCTTGCAATGGCACGTAGGCAACCATGGAGGGGTACGCCGCCTTGAAGGGAGACGTCTCCACTATCATTGACATTGCCACGCAAGGGTCTTGCATGTCTTGCCCAATGGAGGCTGTCATCATGAGGGACCCGCGCCAGTTGACGACACGTGGGCTTTAGGGCTTTAGTCCCAATGATCTTGTGACTGGTTCCACGATCTCGCCGACCATAACCGTGTCAAGACTGAACATTGGGACCCTAGAGGGAACATGAGGTTCGGGGCTCACTAAGGATGCCGTTCCCGCCATTTCCCCCTTTATACCCGCCTCGAAATCCTTCGTTCCCTCCCTTGCTTCACTCACTTGAGAGACATGCCCCCTAACACTCCTCCCGCACCCCACCCCTGTCACACACCCACCAACGCGCATTCCCCGAGGACCCCCCCCATGCTGCACTAATGGTGCCAAAATTGCTCGTTTCAAGTTTTCTTTGGATCTTATAAGCGCTCATTCGGGTCCTAAATGGCTTTGCTCGCTGAAGCAAGAGACGTGCCCACCATAACTCCTTCCGCACCCCTAACCTATCACCCCCCTACTCGCATTCCCCGTAGACCTCCACGTGCCGCACGGTGAGTCCCAAAGTTGCCCTTTTCAAGTTCTTTGTGGAGCTGCCACTGGCTCATGTGGGTCCAAGATGGCTCAACAATAGCCTTAAACCACTGCCTTTAGCACCCCAAGCGCCGTCGACCAATTTTGGACAAACTCGCCGATGACCATGTTTGGAGCCACTTGTGACCTCGTACCCCTGCCCTAGCACATGCATGTGTGCTAGAACTCCGTGGGTTTTGGACTGTTGTTGAGTGCGCGGCCATTTTGATCATTCTTTATCACCACAAGGGTGCCCAAAGCAATGCCTGCTTTTAAAGCACCACAGATTCCTCTTGGACAACTATGTATGCATCACTGGCCGTAAAGTTGCGCCGGGCAAGGCGCTTTGGCAACCTGCATGGGGTACAGGGGGTTGAATATGGCTCCAAATAGCCGGAAACCACTTGTTTTAGCATCTCAAGTGGTCTAATAACAAATTTGAAAAAGAAATTTGACCAATTTTGAATCCACAAGTGATGTTGTAGCCCTACACGACCACGTGCACCCTGCACGCTTGTGGTGTTAACAGGCCACACGGTAAATTGGCTTCCAAGGGATCCTTTGTATCAATTGTTGTCACCATAGTGGTGCCCAATGCCATCCACAACCATCAAACGGAACAGAAGAAGGTGGAAGTCGAACAAGTTTCCACAAGGGTGCTTTTCAAGGCCCAAAAAGAGGTGGTTCGGTCCCCCAATTCTTAGGCGGCCCTATCCGTGGGTAGATTTGACAGCCAAAAAGCACGATTTATGCCAATCTCAATGTCCGTTTTTCACCCCCCAAAAAAAGCATACCTATTTTTCATCAAAATAGACGTGCATTTTTAGTATCTGCCCTGAGAACGATACTTTCTCTTCCTCCACCCCATCTATGGACTTCAATTCTTGGTATTTAAATTTTCTTGTGCACTGCGGCTCCCAAATGTCTCAATTGCCCTTCTTTGGTGGGTCCTCGCGTATTCATCTGCAATAATGTCCTTGGTATTGTCATACCGCAACCACGGACATCACACCGTGCTTTACCATTGCGCCGTACATCATTGCACCATACAAGTCCTCATGGAAACACGGATGCAACACACACCGCCCAACTACTCGCAAACGTGTCAAAATGAGGCTTTGAAACTGGACTTCTATAGGTTGTGTGCTCTGCAGAGCACAAAATTTTGGAACTGTGGCATTTCACTCTTTTTGGTCGGTGCTGCCGCACACCTTACAATGGGCGACTGGATTACACGATTGTTGCTTCTCTTGGGCTTTTTGACATTTCAATGGATTTTGTACAACCGCTACCTTGGAGAGTTGCTATGTTGTGGATCATGAGGATGCGGCTACATCCTGTTGCTGGCATACTAGGGTTGAACACTGTACCATCACATTTCGTTGGTTTCCTCTCTGTTGTGCGGACTTGTACCTTTGCCGATGGCCAAAAGGCATCTTTTTCATGGATATTGTTCCTTTCCGGCAGTTCCTCAAATCCAAGGTATATGCTACAAAGGAGGACGTATCTGATGTTGTGGGGAGGGACAAGGGTGTTGACGAGTTCGGTCAATGGGTGTTAGATCTAAGGGACAACTACGGAGGTAAGAAGTCCATGAAGATTCCATCTAGCAAAGGGACCGGCGTACTGTGAATGCAGTACCTAATCTTTGGTAACGTGTTGCCGAGCAGGAGTGTTTTAACATTTGGTTTGTTTTACACAAAAGATGTCGTCCTCGTACAAAGACGCCAATAAATGTTAATCCGAAGGGTTGTTAGCAACGGAGGTGTCTTTGGCACATGGGTAATGTCCTTACCGTGTCCCTTGTTCGCTTTTAAAGCACACACCGTTTGTGCTGTACTTTGGAATGCCGTGCAGGGAGTACAAGCTGCTCTTTGGTTTGACATTTTTTATCGATGTAACTTCAAACCTTTGCATAGAAATGAGAACTGGTTCCTTAACTGTACAACCGTTGCTGTCTTACTGTTGGGTAGACCGGTTGATGTTTTGCCTTTATTTCCTAGGTTGGATATTTTGCGGCAGCAGATTGTAAAGGTTGGTACACAGTCATAAGAATTTCCGTTACCGACTACAGTTGTTGATGGAAGATCCTGCTCGCCTTAAGTATGTGTTGTGTCCCTTGGACATACGACGCACCAATGTTACCAGTCTACGTAGCAACCTTTCTTCCTTACCGACTTGATAGCGTCAGCCCACCCAAGACCTTGTCTCTATGTACACGGCCTTCAAGAGTTGCAGCAACACACACAGCACCACATTCCTATGTTGGTAGTTGAAAACATTCAGTACCGTGTTATGAAACTAATGTATAGCATCAACTATGCTCGGTATAACCTCCCTTTGTTTCTTACGCGCACACCTGTAGTGTACGGAACATGCCACCCGTATGTATATTGCATAACTCTTTGTTACACAACGTTTTTCCTTTCATTTACCTAGTTTTTTATGGTCCCCGAACTCTGGGTGCTGCAGTGCCCAACTTTCCGAAACTCATATGTATGGAGCGTATGATTCGGGTTCTCTTGCATTTGGTGCACAAGTGGTGTCAACCTTTGCAACCGAAGGTAAAGACCCTCAAAGGGTTGCATAGACCCGGTCCTGCTTATCATAGTACACTGCTTACACAAGTGCAAGGGTTAGTGAATATTCTGTATGGGTACATTCCGACTCTGTTCTTTATTGGGTCACAAGTTAGGGAATGTCATTGGGCACCCTAGACGGGGGAGCACGCCGCAGGCCCTTTACTCAATTGTGGTCTGCACATTCTAATGCGCCTCACTTTGGGTTCTGAGGAGAAAGTTGAGAACGTTTGCACCATTGTTGTTGCCAAGTTATTGTGGTCACAATGGTATGCACGCCCACCAGGTGTAGGACATCATGAGGAACTTTTTGAAGAACTAGTGAGTAGAGTCGTGCAACTAATGACACGGCGCCCTCATAACTTTGCGTTTGAACAAGTCCGTGACCTTTTCATGCCGTCGCATGTTGGTGGGCAATCCCAAAGGTTCTGCAGAACGTTAATATTCCTGAGGGATTGCCACAAAAAATTGGGCGCTGCTTCCAAAGATTTATCCCGCGTTTTCATGTCGCAGTTATCCCCCTTCTGTTTTGGTCCAATCTCAAGACCACTGTTGTGCCGGCTGAGTGTGATCGTGCCAGGATGGATTTTCTTTGTTCCATAGGCACCGTCTATTGTGACTTGTTCAGTAAGACCTTGCAAACGCTTGTGAAGCCGGTCAAGGTCGATCCGATCCTGAGGTAATGAGTGAGTTGGGGAGGCATGTGGCGTAGCGCCCCCTTGGTGATATGGCCAGCACAATGGCACACGCACAGGACATGCTCGCCTCATGTAGCACACCCCAAAGGTACCAGCGGTGCTATGCAAAGGGGAGACTGGAAAATAATTCGCGTGAATTTTTTTGTACCCCCCCCCCGGCACCTCCGGGGGTACCTTCCGAAAACAAAGCTGGCACCCCATGTAGGAATTTTTTTCTGCCAAGAAGAATTGTTTTACTGCGTGTTACTTGCATTTGCATGTCACCTTCATTTTGCTACATTGTATGACATTGGCACATGAACTACTACTGAGGTAAAAGTAATTGCGACCATGGTTTTTTTTTTGCATGGCGCCAACAGCGCCCCCCTTTTTTTGATAATATCTTTTTTTTAACAAGGTGTTAGTGCTTTGGAGCGCCAGATTAGCAAGACGCGGCACTATACAGTCGTCGTGTGTTGCAAAGTGTTTTCCAGCGGAAGGTTAGCAAGACAGGCCGCTATACAAATGTCGTGTGTTGCGAAGTGAAGATTCTGCATTCAGAGCAAACCCCCGGCCCAAGTGCAACGCCAATTTCTTTCAGGGACGAACGCGGTACTACGTTCTTTCTTTCTCTCTTGTCTGTCTTTGGCACGCTTTGGCGTGTACCCTTGAGTTGGGGTTAGGGACTCACAATCCACGCGTTGTTGTGTGGCCCCTTGAGTTGGAGTCCGGGACTCACCATCCACGCTTTGTTGTGTGGCCCCTTGAGTTGGAGTTAGGGACTCCCCCCCCCCCCCCCGAGTTTTGACAAATAGCTGGGGAGTGGGTCGCATGAGGATCGTTGGTAGTCGCCCCCCCCCCCCCCCAAGTGTTGCAAACTTGACTTTATTTGCATGGTTGGATGGTTGTAGAGAGCCGCAATCGATCGTTAGGGAGAAGACAAAAGAAGGAAAGAAAGAGGCATTTGGGCTAGTGCACAAGGAGGGAGGGCGAAAAAAGGGTGAGAGACAGAAGGTCTAGTTACGAATATTCCACTACGATTTGGGTTCAACTGTACGTGTTAATTGCTATTCCTTCTCGCACACCTTTTGGATGTCATCAGCGATCAATATCGCATTGGCCCAACGGGATGCCCATAGGTGGACATGTCCCTGTGGTGAGCGCTTATCAATTCTTACTCCACCTCACACACAGCCCTACCAATTGCATTGCCAGGGTAAGAAGCATTGCACATGCATTTCCCCCCTTGTCAAGGGATGCCAACTCTCCATCACGCACGTTTTCAACAACTTGTCCTAAGGGTCGCAACCCTCTTAGCAGCAATCCCAGGAATCATCACTGCCATTAGGAGACCCCAGTAGTGCACATTCATGGGCTACTGAATCCTTGGCATTGTCACTCTTGCCTACTGTGTCGCCCAAGTGCATGGGTGCTTTGGCACTTGGTGTTTCCAGTCCGATTGCCCTTCGTGGACGTTATACCCTGATGCGCCGCTCCCACGAGCAAGTGCACTGGGTATATGTGGATGGATTTGGTTATTTCTCGTGTGACCCGCCATGCAAGGGTGAGGCTCAAGTGGGTGACAATGGGCATTTGCTGCCTTGCACCCCATGCGAAGCACTTCCGCAGGACCCCAGAATTTGCATATCGATGTGCAACGAACACACAGCTGATTGCAATACTTAGCATTGGAAACTAAGCTTCCTGAAGCCATCCTAGTATGGTACGCCGCAGTGTGATGAGAAACTAGGTGTTGTGGAATTCCGCTGGCCGTGTGTCAAACTCTCGTCCAGAAGTGCGATGTGTGCAAGGTCTTTATTCTATCCATTGGCTAGGAAAAGCGGCCATTGGCTTCTCGTAAGCCCGCCCGTCTTATGGCAGTCAGACAAAGTACGGCTGTTATTTTGGAGGACATGTCGAAAGGTATTCAAGCGAAATTGTATAGGAAGGACGATTGCGGCTTGACACGTCTCGCTGCCATTGATTTTCAAGGCAGCCGCTTGCTGCGTGCCCTACACTGGGGTGGACATTTGCCCTTTGAGGACATGTCTAGAGGCCAATGCCGTGTGGATCCACCCTTTGGTCTGAACCAGGCGCCCACAACTGAACTCATTGTGTCCCGCCTGCCTACTACGGGCCGCCCTGTGCTATGGGATGTGGTGACATATGAGATCTTTCCGGCCGCAACAGTTGGCGTTACGCGCAATATGAACGCCTCCAGCGTTTGCACACCATGTTGTGCCGCTCCTTTTCCATTCCGGACCAAGGAGCAAATTGATTTTCTTGCTGCGCTAGCCGTTATCAATTTCCAAGACGCCGAACAAAAGACGGCCCTCAAAAGCCCATGCTGGGTCTTTGCGGTGTTGGAGGGCAAATTGCATGTTTCAATTGTGCACAAATCCACACATGTTGCCTTGTATTCACAATACGGTGCTTTGACCGGGATCCCCGCGCTTTTTAAGCAGAGCGGAGATTGAATGCTAGAATATGTTTCAAATGTGGAGAAGCAGGTCACATTTGCCTACAAGGGTGTGCATTTCATTAATCCCGAACCTGGTGCGGAGGGGACATTGAGGTTCTCATTGGAATCCCTTACCACCGTTGCACACAAATTGTACACACGCAACGTGCATGCACCAATTTTAGCGATGAATGTGTATGCCGGAATGGAGCCAGCTTGTGCAGTGCGCACCATGAAAGAAGGTGACCACAGGTGCCAATATTACTAAATATCCGTCAAGGGCAAGGACTTAATGCAGCATGCGGCCTTTCACGTTGGCCGTGGTGAGGCAAAGGGGGTTTGTCCTCCGTGCCTCTTTTGTGGGCACACTTATGATGCCTGCCACTTTGAGATGACAAAGACGAAATCAGTCGATGCACGCTGGTAACCTACCCCAGGGCCACATGCACATAACTGCTTCGAGAAGGCCAGTATGGCACCCCTGGCAAAGCAAACTGTGCAAAACAAGCCCATCCCATGTGTTGTCCCTGAGTGTGGCCGCTGGGAATCTTCCTACATCATGCCCCGCCATGTGCTGATCGATAAAATAGATAAGAACCTTTCCTTCACAGAGCAGCATGGGGCACTATGGGAGGTTGTCAAGGAGGATAACGTCATCCTGGAGAAAGGAAGGACTACGTGGGGTAAGGAGTTGGCAGCAACCGAGAAGGGGCGCAAGAAGACGCGCTTGAAGGGAAAGCGGCAAAAATTGAAAAGTGAGACCAGGTTGCAACGTGACAATCTCGCTAGTGCGGACCATGGGGCAGAGCAAGCAACGGTAGCGAAGCTGCTCAATGCAGGAGACAAAGTAGCAGCATGAATCATGGCAATTGAGGACCAACATGATGCAGATTATGACCCCAACAAGGACAAGTACAACACAAGTCACAGCAATAGAAGTAGCAACACTAGGGAGAGCCGAAGCAGCGACATGTGCAGCAGCATCTGCGGCAGCAACATTAGCAATAGCAGCAGCACACAGGGCGGTAGTAGTATTGGCACAGGAGCCGAGAAGCGGAAGAAGAAGAACACGAAATGGAAGTCCCCGGTAAAGCAACGCGCAAAGCAGCAAGCTCCGGGCAACACAGGGCAAAGGCGACCCGCAACTTACAAACATGGGAAGGTAAGGAAGGGATAAGTGGCTATTGGGGATAACCGGCAACAAGGTGCGTTGGCCGGCAATGGGGTGACCGCCTAATGCCACCTGAAACGCCAAACGACGCAAAATGGATTTACGGGAGTGGGCACCCCGTTTGGCGGGCGAAACATTGGCAAGCCAATTAAGGTTGGTAGGACATGGGGCTACGGTTCAGGGGGTTAGGACGAATGATGTGCGTGCGATGTAGTGATAAACGCGCGGTTAACTATACGTTTTTTGTAGTAGGATAAAACCCTAGGAGTAAAAAAATTGGGGATGTGCGCGCATAAACGCCTTAGTGCAACAATGTGCACCATCCACGCACATACACAAACAAACTAACACCCTGACACTCAAACGGTAGCCTCCGTGAGAACCCATTTGTGGCGTAGTGGTCATCAACCACCATTCCAGAAGGCAATAGGGACATGGCATTGTGGCGTCCAGTGTAGGCTTGGGCAACCTCGAGAACGGCCAGAATGCACATCAATCACCCTTGTCCTTGAATGTTCCTCGTTCAATTTTTCGCCTCACATGGGGTGTGTTGCCTTATTTGGGAACTCTCCCTTGCTGATAAGAGGCGAAGGTGGGGCGCTACGCTACAGCTAGAGCAGACCGGGGGTCTTTGTGCCCTTGAACATAAATGTCACCCATATTGGCTGAAATATCCATGGTTCCCTTGAAAAATGCCCTCCTTGTACCTTCCAAACCCAAACCCGTGGGGTAGAGTTAAGGAAATTTCACGTTTTTGTGTCCCGGAAAGATTGTTGCGCGAATTTTCATTTCGTCCCCCCCCCCTCAGCCCCCTTCAAGGGTACCCCCCCCCCGAAAACAAAGCTATACACCGCTACCGGGAGTTTTTTCTACCCCCCCCCCCCTGCGCTGTGCAGCCCTTGTGCGGCGTGACCCCCACCTGTGCGCCTGCTGCCCTCGAAAATAGTAATTATGGTAGTGACAATTACAAGCCCCCCCCCCCCCTCTGGCCGCAATTTGCGTTGTTGGCATGCACGGTGATTTTGCGGGTGATGATGCAGTTGACAATGAACCCCCCCCCCCCACAAGCGGTGTCTATTAACAGTTGTGACTCAGATGCCCGTGTGGCGGTCTTTTGTAAGCTACACGCTTTTGACCCTTGTTTTTTGCAAGGTTTGTTTGAGGGAGATGCAAATTTTGTCTGGTGTGTTCTATCATCAAGCGCTGCAAGCTGGCCTAGAATTAGAGGCGTCTAAAATTTATCTTTGGTGTGATGGTGCCAATTTGGTTGTGTTGATTCTGCTTTTATCAGCCCCTTTGTGTAGCTATGCCTTCGGACAAAGAATTGCCGGAAGTCGTTGAGCACTAGACTGCGTCGCAGGCCGTCCACGCAGCATAGAGAGCGAGGTCTCAGGCGGAAGAGGATCCGGAACCGCGGTTGGCGAACCACACGGCGATAGAGACCTTCATAACCACATGGGTCAAGAAGGAGCTCTTCAACGACCAAGTCACGAAGATCAGATTTGACCTCGAAATGACTTAGCGCCAGACAAGACCCAGTAGCGAGGATGGAGAACTACAACGCATGGCCAGTTTGGAGACCAACCCACCGTGTAGACTCATCTCCAGTATTCTCACCTGGGGAGATGAAGGTACATGCCTCCCCTTTGTGCTGAATCACGTGTACTTGGAAGACGTCAAGCATGAGTGCCTTGCTGACATCAGAGCGATTATTGGAATCGGACCACAATGCGGTTCAACTCTCTGTTACAAAACTAAGCATCGGTGTCGTCTGATACGAAATAAAGCATCGGTCTGGTCGCTTCGCCCATATGGACTAAGATACAGAAGGGCAAGCCAAAGGAGATGCTATTGATGGCACCACAAAAGGCCGGTAGGCTCGGGGAGACAACCATGGTGTGCAATACACGGCACACCAAAAAGACCTCCACACATCATTGTACTTGTCCCCCAATGTATGTGTGTATGTGGTCCGATTCTCTACCACACCCCTCTCCCCTTGAATCCAGCTAATCAGCAAGCAAGCATGCAACAAGCAAGCTCCTTTCCGTTCGGGCCATTGCTCCACCTCATCGCTCCGGGCTCTACTCTAGCCACCCCCAATGCTCCACAATCACTTTTGGAAAAAGACTTTTTTGACCCATTTTTCACCCCTTTTGGCTCCCAAAGCGGCCCCTTTTCAAAGCATATTGGGATTTTCCATGGGCCAAAACCCGTCCCAATGGCCTCAAAATGGGCTGAAAACACTTGTTTGGGCACCCCCAATGGTGCAGGATCACTTTTGGAAAAATGCGCTTTTGACCCATTTTTGACCCATTTTTGGTCCCAAAACGGCCCATTTTCAGGGCATTTTGGGATTTTCGGAAGGGCGAAAAGGGGCCCACCACGGAGTCAAAACGTCCTAAAAACACCTCTTGGAGCATCCCAAGTGGTCTAGGAACAACATTGGAAAAACTTTTTTTTCCGCCTGGGGGACCCTGGTGGAGCAACCGTGCGCGGGCCAAGCTGCCCTCCAGCTGCACAAAGTGACCACTGGTACAGGGGTTTAGGCGTCTCGCTGGGCCATTCTGAGGCCTTGAAACCGCTAAAATTGGGGGGTTGCAGGTGGACTAGGTGCCCTTGGAATTCGGTTTTGAGCCACGTAGCCCAAGGTACGGCCCGTTTCTGGTTTTGGGCTTTTTTAACACAAACGGCGCACATTTAGGCCATTTTCGGCCATTTTTGGGCCGTTTCTCGGACATATCATGGAGCTAGAGGTAGAGCTAGAGGGCAAGAAAGGGCTCTTGTGCACGGGGCAATTGAGTGATACATACATACATACATACATACATACATACATACATACATACATACATACATACATACATACATACATACATATATATATATATATATGTATGTATGTATAATCCTCTAATCCTCTATATATCCTCTAATCTACACCCCTCTCCCCAACTCTAGGTGGCTCCACCATACGGCTCTAAGGTAGGTGTGAAGGGTACACATTGGTGCATACATGTGGGGGAAGGGGCTAAACTTGGTCAAAACGGGCTCAAAAGGGGCTGATTTCATGTGTTCGTGCACCCCCAATGCTGCAGCAGCACTTTTGGATGAACGCGTTTTTGACCCATGTTTGCTCCGAAACCGGGCCATTTTCAAGGCATTTTGGCATTCTCCAGGGGCGAAAACGCGTCACCACCGGCTCAAAACGGGCTAAAAACCCTTGTTTGAGCATCCCAAATCGTCGAGGATCCCTTTTGGAAAACCCCGTTTTTGACCGATTTTTGACCCATTTTTGGTCCTGAAAGGGCCCATTTTCAACGCATTTTGGGATTTTCCATGGCCCAAAACGCGTCACCACGAGCTCAAAGCGGGCTAAAAACACTTGTTTGAGCATCCCAAGTGGTCCAGGAAGAACTTCGGAAAAAATCATTTTTTCCGCCCCGGGGACTCCAGTGGACCAACCGATGGCCCCAACCATGCGTAGGCTGTGCCGCCCTCCAGCGCCACGAAGTGACAACTGGTACGGGGGTCTACGCGTCTCGTTGGGCGATTCTGAGGCTTGTAAACCACGAAAAGTGGGGGGTTGCGCGTGGACTAGGTGCCCATGGAATTCGGTTTTGAGCCACGTAGCCCAAGATACGGCCCGTGCTTGGTTTCGGGCGTGTTTGACACAAACGGCGCACATGCAGGCCATTTTGGGCCATTTTTGGGCCGTTTCTCGGACATATCATGGAGCTCGAAGGCAAGACAGGGCTCTTGGTCACGGGGCAATGGAAGCGCACGTGGAGTGTAAAAATCGTTTGCCCTCGTTTGGCCGTTTTGACTAAGTTTTGGGGCCATTTCGGGCCAAAAAAGACTGCTTTGGGGCACAAAATGCGTAGTTTTGGGAGGGCACCTCCCGACTTGGCGCCCCCGCCCCGGGGAGCCACCGGTTAGTTTTTGGCTCAAAACTTGGATTTGGCAAGGCCAACACCTAGGCTCTAGGATGGCTAGAGTAGAGTAGAGCCCGCAGCGATGAGGCCGAGCAACGGTCAAAACGGAAAGGAGAAGTGCTTCTTGCTTGCTTGTGGTTGCTTGCTTGTTGCTTGTTAGCTAGATTTAAGGGGAGAGGGGTGTAGTAATATATTACTACACCCCTCTCCCCTTAAATTTAGCTAACAAGCAGGGGGGGGGGTATATATACATATACCCCCCCCCATATATATGTATACATATATATATATATATATATATATATATATATATATATATATATATATATATATATATATATATATATATATATATATATATATATATATATATATATATATATATATATATATATATATATATATATATATATATATATATATATATATATATATATATATATATATATATATACATACACACATATATATATATATATATACATACATACATATATATATATATATATATATATATATATATACATATATGACATATATTGACATACCACGAGGGCCAGGTGCGTGCGTGCGACTTGCCTACACGGTGGCCAGCGAGAGGTAGAGGGGACACAGGGCAGGAGAGGGAGGGGGAGGCAAGGCGGGCGAAGAGTGAAGAAGGCCGCAGGGGAGTGCGGAGCGACCAGCGAGCCTCAAGCCTGGGGGCCGGGGCGCCAGGGGGAGGCAAGGGGGAGAGGGAAAGGGAGAGGTGTGAGGCGGGGAGGGTACAGCGAAGGCGAGGACAAGGAGACAGGGGCACAAAGGGCTGGCCAGAGCAGAGGGAGGGGGCGACGAGGGGGACAGGGGCAAGCGCAGCGTAAGGCGAGCACAGGGGGCGAGGGAGGGAGCAGCGGGGCCAGGGTAGGGGATAGTTGCCTAACGTCGTGCCGTGCGCCGTGCGCGTCCTGCAACCTACTCTGACCTCATCCATGCGTCATGTCTTGTCCGTCACGCCTAGGACAGGAAGCAGGAAGCGACACGGGGGGACGGGCACCTACGGCGCCATCCGTAGGGCCTCCCGTGCAGTGACCCCACCAGTGGCGCAGAGGGGACGCGCACCAGTGGCGCCATCCACTGGACCCCCTGCGCCTGTTGCGGAGTGTGCGACGCAGAGGGGACGGGCACCAGCGGCGCCAACCGGTGGGCCCCCTGCGGCGTGAATTGAACTGTACTGATTAACTAGGTGGCCAGGGGATGCCACAAATGAATCCCCCATCCGCCTCCCCGCGTCTCTGCCATAGGACCTCAGGGGCCTCCATCGCGCTCGGGGGTGGCAGAGGCCCGGGGGACGAGAGCGTCCGGCCGCTTTGTAGCCGCCACTTCCAGCGGACTGATACCACGGCACCGGTATCAGGACGCTCGGAAGTGGATACACAGGCACCAGGGAGAGGATGGGAGGTCGGCCCCCCCCGGGCTGTTTGGTGCCGAAACAGGGGCCCACCCCTCGTCCAGGGCGGCGGATGGCGCAAGAAGCCTTCGAGGCGTACGGTAAGTCCTCCCCGCTGCCCGCACTTCATCATCTTCCGAATCCACCCGGGTACGTACTTCCTCCAGTAAGTATGGGCACAGGAGGGAGCAGGCACGGGACACAGAGCACCATGCGGAGACGCGGCGACTACCGCCGAGGGGGCAACAGCGGCTGGTGATCATGGAGTGCGGGGCCTTTACCATGGAGCAGGGAGGGAAGGCCCAAAGGGAAACCTCCCCCCCCCCCCCCGCGGCAGCCAAGTGCCTCGCCCCGTGGTTGTGCTGTGCCTACGACATGCCTGCGACGTGCGTGCAACGGAAGGGGGGCGCAAAGGGCGCCCCACCCCCCCCCCACCACCACCACCCCCCCGAGGGCGAAAGCGGGAAGGGAGGGGGCGAAAAGAGCCCCCCCCCCCCCCCCGAGGACGACGCGGCAGGGTGGGGAGGCAGAGGAAGGAGAGTGCGGGACGAGCCACACGACCGTGCCCGTAGAGGGCGCGCTCCGTGCGAGCCCCGGCGGGGGGACCACCGGGGGTGCGGGCGTAGGATAGAAGGGGCGACGGAGGGAGCCGCGAGGCTAACCCCCCCCCCCCTGCAGAGGGACGAAAACCACGCCTCGTGCCTACGACGCGAGGGCAACGGCAGGAAAACGACAAGGCCCCCCCCCCCCCACAAGCCTCCGCCCCCCCAAGGGTGGGGGTTGCGGGAAGGGAAGGGCGGGCAGCGGCCCCCCCTCACCAGCGGGGGGGGCACCGGGGGAGAGCACGCAGCGTGGACAGGGCAAAGGCAAGGGCCACGCGGCGTGCCTCACGCCCCAGCAGGAGGACAAGGGCCGTGCCGCGTGCCAGTGCCGTGCCTGCGACGTGCTTACGCCGGAGGAAGGGCAACGAGGGCGCACCCCCCCCCCCTCGCCCCCACCTCCCGCACCCACCGAGGACAGAGGCGAGGGCAACGGGGAGATGGCGAGGGGACAAGAGGGATGACGGTAGCGAGCGGCGGACCCCCCCCCGGGGACACCGCGGCGGGGTGGAGTGACAAAGGGGCGAGACGACCGTGCCCAAGGGGGGCACGCGCCGTGCAAGCCCCCACGGGGGGACCGCCGGGGGTGCAACCGCAGGAAGGGTAGGGTGACGACGGGGGCCACACGGCAACCCCCCCCCCCCCTTGCGCAAAAGGGAGGACAGCGAGAACCCCCCCCCCCCCCCGCCTCCAACACCGACGCCAACCCGCAGAAAGGGCGAGGGCGGAAAAAAAAAAAAAAAAAAAAAACAAAGACACAAAGCGAGCAACCAAGGGCACCAACATGCCGGAGCAGAGACAGCCAGCAGGGGCAGACGGGACAGGGCGGGAGCCAGGGGGCACGGCAAGGGGCCAGGGCCCCTGGGGAAGAAAGCAGGGGAGCAGGGACCAACGGGGGGGGGCGGGGTGACAAGGGCCCGCGAACGACGCTGGTGAGGTACCCGACCTCTGGGGTTTGGGGGCCCCCCCGGTGTCCGTATCGGCCCCATCTGAGCGCGAGCAATAAGGTGGGATACGCCCGGGACCGATGGCCAGCGGCCCGAGGTGGCACCGGCCTGGGGGGGTGGCCAATGGGCCTGACCAGGAGCACTCCCCACGGCACGTACTGCGGTTCGTGTCCTGTGAGGGGCTGCGGGTAGGGCACACCGTCCATCGGGGTAAGCAAGAGACGTGCCTAACCCGCAAGGACTCCCCAGTGACCCACAGTGTACCCGACCCCGGTGTGGGGAAGGGCCGACGTACCTGGTTACGACGCAGGTCCATTTGTACTGAGCGGGTACAAATGGACGGCCCGTACAACAGAGTTACACCCTGACGGGGAGTGCATGCATCGGCCCCCCCGTGGGGAAACTCCCGGGGGGAGGGACCAGAGCCGGCGTCGGGCGCCCCCCCCCCCCCCAACCCAAGGGCCAAGGGGCACACCAAGCGAACACAGACGGGGGCACAGGAACACGGAGGGAAGAAGGGGCGAGCAAGGGGGGTGCGCAGCTGTGTCGTGCGAAGTGTTGTGCAACCATACACCAATGGCAAGCGGGACGGGCCATGGAGTCCACCCGTTCTCCCGTGTCCTTAGCTCACACAGCCTTCGTTAGCTAAATGTCGCTATCTGTCCCCACCAATCCCGCGGAGTTGCCAGCCTTCCGGCGACGTGCCCGGCGCCTGGTAGACACAGTGTCTGATCTCGTCAGACACGGGCCGCACACGTACGCGGCGTTCCAGGCGCGCGTGGACGCGGACCGTCCGGCCAGGGACAACGGGTGGGACCACTTCGTCGACGTCTGCTTGCGGCAGATGTTGGCCCGCGATCCCCACCCGTACAACGCGCCCGACGTTCAGGCGCGGTTCGCAGCGGGCACGGTGCCGTTCGGGGTGCACCTGCTCAACCGACTACTCCGATGTCTACAAGATCTCGGGCAGCTCGAGGACGCGCAGCGCGGACGGCCCCCGGTGGGGTTGGCGGGGCAGCCGGGGTATGCGGCGCCGGGTGCGATTCCGATGCCGCCGCCCCCTGGCCTCGGGCCCATGCCCATCCCGCCCTTTGGGACTCACCACCACCACCAACTTCATCTCCATCACCTACTTCATCACCCCGTCGGGTTCCCCATGATGCAGCATCACCTCCCACACCAACACGTACACCCGGCGGCTGTGCCACAGCCCCCAGTCCATCTTCACCTTCACCACCAACTGGCGGCTGTGCCACAGCACCCTGTCCACCTACACCATCACCATCATCATCACCAACCGCACCGGCATGTGGAGTACCCGCATCCCCTGCCCCAGCAGCACCCAAGACCGCCTCAGCACACGGTGCCGGTGCCGGAACCGGTGCCGGTGCCTGGGCCGGGGCGGAGTGCCCAGCAGCAAGGGGTGTCGCAAGGGGCTGTGCCACAGCACCTCGTCCACTTTCACCATCACCGTCACCATCACCATCCGCACCAGCAAGTGGAGTACCCACATTCCCTGCCCCAGCAGCAATCACTGGCGCCTCAGCACACGATGCCGGTGCCGGAATCGGTTCCGTTGCCTGAGCCAGGGTGGGACGCCCAGCAGCAGGGGGTTTCGCAAGGAGCTGGGCCACAGCACCCAGTCCACCCTCACCATCACCATCACCAACATCGTCCACACCAGCATGTGGAGTATCCACATCCCCTACCCCAGCAGCACCCACGGCGGCCTCAGCACACAATGCCGGTGCTAGAGCCGGTACCGGTGCCTGGGCCGGGGAGGAGCGCCCAACAACAGGGGGTGTCGCAAGAGGCTGTGCCACGGCACCCCGTCCACCCTCACCGTCACCATCACCATCACAGTCCGCACCTGCATGTGGAATGCCCTCGCCCCCCGCCCCAGCGGCACTCACAGCCGATGCCTCGGCACGCCGTGTCGGTGCCGGTACCGGTGCCGGCTCCAGAACCGGGGCGGGGCGCCCAGCAGCAGGGGGTGTCGCAAGGGGAGGCAGCACATGGTGTGCCCCCGGGCGAGGCGAAGAGTATGGGGGCACCTGCGCCGCCCCTGGCAGAGCCTCAACCGGAGGTTCCCGCGGCGGGGTCGCCACCGCGGACGGTCCAGATGCCGGACCCGGCCGTGCCGCGCGAGGCCCCGCCCGTGGTGCCGACGGGCCCGGAGCCAGTGGTGCCGGGTGGGATGCAGGGCGCGGCCCCCGTGGGGAGGACTACGACGGGGGTACAAGCGGGGGAGGATGCGGCGCAGGAGGCGGCAGTGGCTGGCCCGCGAGGCATCAGCGAGCTGCTCACGCAGGCCCTGGAGGAGTACCGGCGGACGGCCGTGAGGAGTGGGGGAGCAGCGCCGGAAGGGGCTGACGCCGGCGAGCTAATCGCGCAGGCGCTCGCGGCTGTCGCCCCGAGGACGGACGGGGCCCAGGAGACGTCGACGGAGGCGGTTTCTTCGGGGGGACAGGACGCGGGGCGGGGTGTGCCGAAGGCGCAAACGCCAGCGGAGGGCGGCGGGGTTGTGGAGCCCAGTGGGGGACGTGCCAAGGGGGAAGGAGTGGAGGAGTGGATGTGGGAGTGGCGGGAGTGGCGCCAGGTGGCACCCGGTGTGCCGTGTCCGGCGGGGCTGGCGTACAGCATGGACCTCCATGCGGGCACCAGCTGGGCCCGGCTGCCCGACAACTTGCGGGCACGGCTGGACGCGGCGGAGGCGGCAAGGGGCGGAGGCGCTGACGAGCGGCCTCTGGCGCCCTTCCCGCCGCGGCCGGACACGCCGCCGGCGGTGGTCGCAGCCGGGGACGGGGCGGAGGGGGGGCAGGAAGCGGAGGAAGTGGAGGACGAGGAGGCATACGGGCCCGGCGAGTCGGCGCTGGCCCTCATGTTTGAGGACGACGCCGGGCCCGACGTCTACGCCGGCATGGACGAGGACCCGGCCAACGAGCCGCTGCGGCCCATGCCCACTGCGGTGCCGCCCCCTCCCCTGGGGAGCTGTGAGCGGCGGCACTGCAGGTACCATGCGGCCGAGGGCGCCCACAGGCACCGCCTCACGGGCACGGGGCAGCGGGGGGCAGAGATGCTGGCAAGCGCCCTGGAGCGCTATGAGCTCCAGCGCCCAGGGCAGGTCGCCCGGGAGATGGCCCTGGCGGCGGCGTCCCCGGGCGACGGCCAGGTCCGCTGCGTCCAACTGGGGGATGCGGCGGTCCTGGGTCATCACCCCGGTGATGTCCGGGCGGCCGAGCCCCAGGAAAGCCTCCCCCTGTCGGTGCGCCTGTCCGTGGTGCGCCTGATGGGCGAGGCAGGGCTGGAGGACGTGCGGCGGGACGAAGGCCTGTACGTGGCCTTGTGGCGGGGTGGGGCTGACGCTTGGCGTCGCGAGCAGGCTGGGCGGCCCCTCACACCCCAGGCGCTGGGGTCCCATGCGCTCCTGGTGGCGTTGCACCCCGAGGGTGCAGAGGTCGTGTTCGGCGCGGACCGCCTGCTGCTGACCGGGGATGGGGCGGTCCTCGTCCCCACCTCCAGCAGCTACCGCCTTGAGAGCCGCGGCGGTGACCTCAAGCTGCTGGTGGTGGTGGGCACGCGCCTCGACGGGAGTGCCGCCCCCCAGGGGTCCGCACGCGCGATCCCGGTGGGAGGAGACGGGGAAGCAGGCCGTGGCGGTGACGAGGTGGGGCAAGAGCAGCCCACGGGGGAGGAGCAACAGCAGGATCAGCCGGAGGTGGCCAGGGAGGAGGTGGACGTGCAGGCCATTGTGGCGGCGGCCCTGGCGAGGATCTCGGATGCTGCGGGCCCGCCGCCGACGACGGAGGAACTGGAGGAGGAGGACCAGCGCAGGGGGGGTGAGGATGCGCAGGTCGCCATGGAACAGGACGAGGAGCCGGAGTTCAAGGGTGAGGAGGCGCAGGGTGCCGGGGAGCAGGACGAGGAGCTGGTGATCGTGGGGGCGAAGGAAGCGCGTGAGGTGAGCCCCAGGGAGCCGGGGGTGGCGGATAAGGCTGGGCCGAAGACGGGGGAGGAGGAAACCTGCAGGCACTGGGCCAAGGGATGGTGCATGCGGGCAGATGCCTGCCGGTACGCCCACCCCCAGCCGCCGGTGCCGCGGGGAGTACCCCAGGAGTTGCTCCTGATCCTCCAGGCCATGGCCCGTGTGGGGGCTCTCAGCCTGGACCGCAGCCGGGACCACGGCAGGGGCCACGGGACGTTGCTGCAGGATGCGGTGGTAAAGGCGCAAGGGGGAGGACTCCCGGCGGTGGTGTATGCGGTGGAGAGTGGGGGCCTGACCGAGTGGGCGGTGGCGTTGCCGTGTGGCATGGCGGCCCTGCTCACTCCGTTCCCGGTGGTCCCGTGGAGGGACATGGTCACCGTCCAGGAGGCCAACCTGGGATGGGTGTGCACGTGGCACACACATCCTGCCGGCATGGACCCTCGCGAGTGGCAGGCTAAGGCGGTCGTGACGTACCTGTCCTGGTCGTTGCCGGCAGCGCCGGGTGCGTGGGCGCAGTGGTGGGACAGGGCGCTCAGCTGGGCGAGGGATGGCAGTGCTGTGGCGGCCTGCCCTGACCTCCCTCGCGAGCCCGTCTCAGTCCAGCCGTGGACTGTCTCCCTGCATCTCCCCACGGTGGCGGCTCGTCTTGCGACCACGGACCCGGAGGTCTCGCTGCTGGGAGACCGAGAGGGGCCAGGGCTTCGCCTGCGTCAGGGGCTGGAAGTTCGCACCGCCCGCCTCCCCAGCCCTGTGGACGGGGACATCCTGGGGGGACTTCAGTTCACGCGGGCTGGCGGGGCTGACGTGTGGACCGCTGTCCATCGCCAGCTCCCAGACGCGTGGCCCCAGGTGTACCGGCCCCCTGGTCACGAGCGTCTTGTGGGAGTGGAATGGCGCGTGTGGGCCGCCAACGGCCCGTGCCCACCGGTGGTGGTCCTGCCCAGGAGGACCAACCACCCCAGCTGGGAGACCGTGGCGGTCTTGTGGGGATGGGTGGCGGTCCGTGGGGCCGATGGCCACGTCTTCACTGCCCCAAGGGGCACGGTGATCGAGACCGACGGGGGGACGGCGTTGCAGCTCACAGCGGAGCCCCTGACCACGCATGCTGTAGTGGCCGTCCTCCAGTGGGGTGCCAACAAGCCGCAGCCCTGGCGCGATCAGGTCGCAGTGGCTGTCTGGCGGGACCTGCCGGTCCTTAGGGCCGCCGTCTGGTCAGGAGGGGCGGGGCGGCACCTCCCGGGCGCACTCCCCTGGCTGCGGGGCGGCGGAGACGCCTCTCCCCCGCCAGCTGAGTTGCGGGGCGCCCTGGAGCGAGTGTACTCCGAGCCCAGGCACCAATTCCTGGTGGCCGCGGACCATGGGGTGGAGCTCAGCGACGACGTGGTCGCGCTGGCAGCCGACGTGGTGCAGTGCCTGGCCCCCCACGCCATGATGCTCCCGAGGGAGGGGTGGGAAGGCCAGCGGCACGACCAAACCCCGGCTGCCCTCCTCATTGCGAGGTACGTCGAGCTGGGGGGCTCAGAGGCGGTGTACCTCGACCGGTTGGAGACGCCGGACATGCGGCACTGGACGGCCCACCACCTCGTGGCCCCTGACACGCGGTTGGCAGTGGACCCGCTGGGCCGGCCTGTGGTGTCGGGGGCCCCGCCCCAATGGCCGCACACGTGGGACATGGCGGTCCGGACGATGCGCATGGCACCCAGGGGCCAGAGGGCGGGATGGCCGGGTGCGGAGCGTCTGCTGGCGGAGGCCCGGGCGGCTCAGGTGCAGCAGCCGGCCGGCAACACCAAGGACTGTGGCGTGTGCGCCCTCATGTCCGCCGTCGGTACCCTCCTCAGGGTGCCGAGGCCGGGCAACCTCCTGTCCGCGCTGGACAGGCGGTGGGTGGCGGCGGTGGTCCTCAACAGGGACATGGGGCCCATCGCGCGTCTGCCGTCCCTGGGGGAGCTGCCCGCGGCGGTGTTGGAGGCCCTGCCGGCGCCCCGCGCGCCCTTGGACCTGGCAAACGTCCCGCACAACGTGGGGCTGCCCGGGGCGCGCATGCAACATGCCCTGCTGTGTATGGCAGCGGCGTCGGACGGGGGGATGTCCATGCTGGCGACAGTGTCCCTGCAGCACGTGCAGGACGCGATGCAGCAGCAGCGGATGCATGCCCCCCAGCCGTGGGAAGAGAGCGCCAAGCGGTGGCTGCGGGTGGAGAGCGTGTCCTCCACCCATACGGTGGGCATGGCGGATATGGGGCGGTTGGTGGTGTTGGAGGGGGCGGAGTATTGGGCCTGTGTTCGGGTGGAAACGGGGGGACTGGAGTGGGTCGTAGTCACCGCGTGCCGGCTCAGGAGGCAGCAGTCCAGGGGCCCGGCCTGCTACCGGGTGTTCCAGGAGTGCCTCAGTGGTCTGGGGCCGGTGCGCAGGGCGCACAGGTGCACGGCCGAGGACATCCCGCCAGCGCCGGCGGTCTTCGTGGAGGTCACGCGGCCGCCAGTGGTCCAGGGGCAGGACGTCTGGCCCGTAGTCCCGAGCAACATGTGGCAGGCTGAGCATGCAGCTGGCATATGCAAGGCGCTGCAGGGTCACGCGGCGGCCCTCCCCAGGGCCCCGGCGGCGCAGTCGTCCAGCAACAGGCCGGCAGCCTCGCTTGCACTGCTGCATAGCGCGTCGCGGGCGTGGTACTGGGTTGTGGCGGCGTTGGAGCCCCACTCCTCGGCGCTGCGCCTGTACGATCGCGGGCAGGGCACGGTGCTCACGGTCCGCCCCGCCGACCTGGAGGCCCTGCACCTTAGTGCACTGAGTGGCGACGGGGGCGACGCGCTGTGCCTCCAGGGGACCGTGGCAGGCGCGGCCGCGACACGCTTCCGCCGGCAGAGCGGAGGAGATGCCCTCCGCCTGGTTATGGCGGAGAACATGGGGCCGTGGCTCCGGGCGTTCTCCACTTCCAGGTGGAGGGTCGAGGGCGACCGGGAGAAGTTCGCCGACGCGTGGCGCCGCTGGGTGGATGAGCAGTTTCCCGTGGGGGGAATGCTGCACCTGCCGCAACCACCAAGCGTGCCACCAGTGCGGCCTGCGGCGCCCCCAGCTGCGGCGGCGAAGCAGGCCCCGAAAGCGGCGCCCCAGCCGCCGCCCAAGAGGAGCCCCCCGCCTCAGTATGGCGCCTATGTCAACATTCGGTACGTGCTGCGGCACTTCGGCGGTGACTTGGCCACGGATCAGCGTGGGACAAAGACGATCAACGTCTGCCCCTGGTCTCGGCTGGATGGGGCTGGTCACTGCACATGGAAAGCTGGCACGCACTGCCGGCCTACCCACCTCCACCCCAAGGACCTGCTAGACCACATCCAGCGGGACCATGTGACTGATCCGGCACAACGGGACCAGGCGCTGGCCATGCTGGCTGGCGTTATGCCGGGGGGCCAGGCGGGGCCTTTCGCGTCGGCCCAGGCGGGGTCCAGAGCGCTCACGCTGCCCACGGGTGCCCGCCCTGCGGCGGGGCGCGGGGCGTCGCCGTCGGCAGCACGGTCTCGGGCGATTGGGTCTGCAGCGCGGCGAGGGGCAGTGACCTCTACGGGGAGTACGGCAGCAAGTACGTCCGGCGGGCAGACTGAGGGGGAGCCCGCCGCATCTGCCGGGTCTCGGCAGGCGACGACAGCCTCGGGCGGAGGCCCACGGGGTCAGGGGCCACCTCGCCAGCCACCCGCGCCGGATGCAGGTGGTCCCCCAGAGCCTGCTGGTGGCCCCTCTCCATCCAGTGATCCGGATCCGGCGGGGGGCCCCGATCCACACGTGCAGCCGTGAAGGGGCCCCGCCTCCGACACCAGAGCGGCGGTGTCCTGGAACGTCCAGGGCTCGATGCGGGGGGACGGTGTACCAGTGACCCCAGGTATGCTCGACGGTGATGCGGTGGCGGCGGGTATCATGAAGGCCGAGGGTGCCATCCTGGGCCTAGTCCAGGAGACTGGCCTGCAGGACCCTCAAGGTGTGGTGCACTCCGAGAACCAGTGGCGTCACCATGGGTATCATACATACCCAGGGGTGGATGCCCAGGCGGCGTCGGCGGCAGCGGTGCGCGGCGGGCTCTTGATTGCCCTTCGGGCGGACGTGTTCGCCGCGGAGGAGGTTCGAGACATCGTGGACATCGTGCCGGGCAAGGCCATGGCCCTGGATGTGGTGACCGCAGGTGGCACCCTCACGGTCATCAACGTCCACGGCCCGGGCAGCGGCGGCGACTCCTGGGCGTCTAAGGCGTCCTTCTGGGCTGACGTGGCCATGTACGCGGCGGCCAAGAGCGCGGGTGGCACCAGGGCCGTGCTCCTCGGAGGGGACTTCAACGTGTGGCTGGAGTCCCCGTGGCACCCTACCACGAGGAGGTTCCAAGCCCTGTGGGAACAGTGTGGCTTCCGCAGGGCAGGCCCGGAACGGGAGGAGGACAGGAGGCCCACGAGGGCGGGGCACCGACTGGACTCCTTCCTTCTGAACTCGCCTCTGGTCCCGTGGGCGGCGCGTGAGCGCCCTCACTTGGCGCCGGGGCGGTCTCCAGCGTCGCTGGGGTCGGATCATGGCCCTGTGGTCCTGGACATCCCGCTAGCGGTGGCCGGCAAAGAGAGGGTCACCAGGATGGCCTACTCGCACGCCCAGGGCAGGCTGCACGCCATACGCCCGGACTCCCCGGGGGTTCGTGAGGCGGTGGCGGCAGTACTGCAGAAGGCCTGCGGGGATCAGCGATTACAGGCGTGGCTCTCATCGGACCAGGACACTGCCACCATGGGCACGTCGGAGGTGCAAGCGGTCTTTGACCTGCTCTACGCCTTCCGTGATGACGTGTCCAGGGTCACGGGAGTGCGCATGCCTTCCGGCGTGGACCCGCAGTACCCACACGGGCAGGCGGAAACGGAGGCGTCGCTGGACCAGGTCCTCTCGGATCAGCAGGCCCTGGCCTGGCGTGCCCATCAGCTGTGGCAACGGGACGCGGCGGCGGCCGGACTCCACTCCCAGGAAGCGACTGCCCTGCTACAGCACCTCCGGCGAGTGGACCCCGACCTGTCCCCCGCCTCGGTTGAGGACCTGCGTGCCGCATTGGACCAACAGCTCCGCCAGCTGGAGACACGCGTGGAGGAGCTGCGGGATGTCCTCAGGAGCAACAGGCGCCGGTCCATCAAGGACTACTGGCGGGGCAGGGTACCGGACCTGCAGCTCCGATGGACGGCGATACGGGGGGCCATCAACGTGGTGAACTATGCCCCGTCAGGCCTTTGGTCCGTACGCGTCCGCGAGTCGGAGAAGGTGCTCTTGGAGGCCTCGGACGTCATTGGCGAGGTCCAGAGGTATTGGGAGGCGCTGTACGCCAAGCGGCCAGTGAACCTGCCGGCCTTCGAGCGGCTGGTCCGGGCCCACATTCCCAAAGGGGTGCCGGAGGAGTGGAGGTCGGTACAGGACTACACCATGCAGGACCTTAAAGACGCCGTGAGGCAGGCCGTGGCGGACGACAAAGCTCCGGGGTCCAACCGGGTCACGGCAGCCCTCATAGCAGAGCTGCCTGAACCGGTGCAGGGGCTCCTGGTGCATGCGTACAGGGCAATCCTGCGGGGTGCGGATGTCCCGGAGTCCTGGCACGAGGCCATTATCTGGCTGATGCCCAAGGGCACAGCCACGGGCAACCTGGACGAGTACAGGCCGATAGCGCTGGGGCAGCAAGACATGCGAATGCTCATGACCCCCCTCATGCGGAGGTTCACAGCTGTTCTGGCACGCAAGGGACTGGCCGCGGACTGGCAGTTCGGAGCCATGCCGGGCTCCACGGCGGCTGCCCCGGTGTTCCTGGCCCAGCGCAGGCTGCAGCGTGGGATGGAGGAAAACCACGTCCTGGCCTTCGATGTGTCGAAAGCTTTTGACACAGCGCCGCACGGAGCACTGGCGCTACTCCTGCGCCACATGGGTGTCCCGGAGGAGCTCATCAGGCTCTTCCACACCCTCAGCTGCGGGTCCCTGGTGCGCATCGTCACTGCGCATGGCCCGACGCCGAGCATACGGCTCCACAGGGGCCTGCGGCAGGGCAGTGCGGAGAGCGCTGTGCTCTACCTCCTCCTATTGGAGCCTCTCCTGCGGAGCCTTGCCTGTAAGGCGCGGGGAGATGCTCGCCACGCGGTGCCACCCCTGGTACAGGCGTACTGTGATGACCTCCTGCTGATAGCGCACTCCCTGCCGCAATTCCTGGAGTATGCGGCGATGATAGCGCGGTATCTCACGGACATGGGCATGTCCCTCAACGTGAGCAAATGCGCCTATGCCAGTACTGCTCGCATCCACTCGATTATGGTATACCTGAACCCGGGGGACACAGCGGCCCCATGGGTATGCTTACGTGCCAAGGGCACGGTACCATACTTGGGCCTGCGCCTCGATCCCAGGGGGATGGCGACCATGAAGGAGAAACATGTACTCCGGTGTGAAGCCCTGCTGGGCTGGTGCAAGAACACGCTGGGGCCGGCGTCGGTGCCTCATGAGGTGATGGCGGCCGTGGTTGGTGGCATCGTGCGGTACGCGGCGCCCTACCTGTCCGACACGGCGGAGGCGGTGGTCAAGCTGAACACTGCCATCAAGGCTGCGGCCCTGCAGTTTGAGAAGCTGCCCAAGGACCTGTCCAACGTGGCGGTGCGGTCAGGTCATGGGCTACGGTTGGCAGATGTCCAGGTTATCTGCCGCGACTCCGTCGTGGCGACCGTGGCTCAGCTCACCCACCACAGGTCGATGACGGTCCGTGATGAGCTGCGGGCCATGCTCCGAGACATGCACGTGCAGTACGGAGTGTGCGGGCAGTTCATGGTGCCCTCTGCGTCATTCGCCACGCACGCTGGCAATACGTGGGTGGACAGGGTGCTCAGGGCGATGGGGACGTTACGCGTGGGGCTTCTCATGCCATCGTCGGTGTACTCGTGTGCACACGCCCATCTGCCGCAAGTGCAGTGGGCAGGGCGGAAGTGGGTATCCCAATCCTACGCCTTCAAGGGTAGGGACACCTGCATTCTCTCGGGGCCCCGCACGGATGCGGCAGTGCAGTCCCTGACTGATCCCGCAAATGACCTCCTGCATGCGCGGCTCCCCTGCCCTACGCCTGGGCACTGGGCGGTCCAGCTACAGGAGTGCCACGAGGACCACCTGCACCTTCCGCACGCGGGAGTAGGACCCCACCAGCTGGACCATGTGTGGCTCACGGGGCTTCGCGACGTCTTCCGGCCGCAGCTGCCCGGTCCGTTGACTCACCGGCTCATACACCCGGTGCGCCGAAAGAAGGCCAGCAAACGCAATAGACAGTCCGCTGCGGGGGACGTGTATGTGGTGGGCGGATACAGGGAGGAAGGATGGGACCCGGCCAACCCGGGGCTGTCCATGCCGTTCGTCCCGCTGGCCGCCCTCCTGTTCCTGCTGGGGGACGTCTTTGAGGGCTACCAGCAGCAAGACGATCCGGTGTCCGTCCCCCTACTCACTCCCCACGCCGGGGGCGGCATCAGCCCGCCACCACTGTGGGTTGTGCACGGACAGCCGGCGTTTTCCAGGGCGTGCGCGGCGGTGCACAAGTGCGGCGAATGGGCAATTGTTCTTCTGCTACCGGCAGGCCCAATCCCGGATCCGGATGAGCACTCGGTCCCGGAAGTGGTCCGAATGTCCAACGTGCCGCATGATCCGCATGTCGCCGTCACGTCGTTGCGTGGCGGTGGCGCAGTGGAGCAGGGATCTGTCGTGGTGTACCAGCCTTCCTGCTCCGCAACGGTTTGGGGGGCGGAATACACCACCGCCCTGGACGCCATCAAGTCAGTCTGCGGATGTGACCTGGCCTGGAGACCACATGCGGTGTATCGACCGAGGGTGGTCCTGTCCCCGGAGCTCACGGCCTCCAGCGCGGCGTCTCTGGGAAAGGTGGTGCAGAGCCCCCACTCCGACGTGGCGTGGCTAGAGCCCCACCGGTACTGCTGGGTGCCGGTGGCGACTAAAGTCACATCGTCTGACGCGTCGCCCCAGGGAGACGACGCCACAAATGTGGCGGTGGCCAGCCACGGAATCCCCACGTGGACGGGTGCCATCTACGGCACGGTCCCGGAGGCAGAGATCATTGGCGCGGCGGCGTACTTGTTGCACACGCCCCCGTCAGCGTGCACGGTACACGTGGTGGATGCGTCCGTCATAGGAGCGCATCTCCGCAGGGCGCAGGAGGCCCTGTACCGTGGCATCAAGGGGCCGACGTCACATCTGGTCAATCAACATGCACTGAGCTGGATAGTGGAGGGGCTGCGGCGGCTGCCGCGCCGAGTTGGGGGGCCGCACCACTGGGTGGTGAGACAGAGCTCGCACTTAGCGGCGGTCCCGCTTGAGGCACCGGACTCTGCCGCGGCCCGTGCGATGGCCCCGCCAGTCCATCTAGTCCTGCCGAAGGAGCACGCCATCCTCTTGGTACCGGGGGATAATGGTGAGCTCGAGCCGCGTGTACCATCCATGCAAGCCCTTCAGCAGGTCCGGGAGATGGAGTGGCGTTCGCTAGCGGCTCGCACCAGGGCGCACACGCCACTGGCTGGCGCCTGCGAGGCGATGTCCCTGGGAGCTATGCACCACGGCCCAACGCACAGGAATATGCTGCGGGCACGTGACGGTCGCTTGTCCACCATGCAGGTCATGCGACGGTGGAGACAAAAGCTCACGCGTGTGGCAATACCGGCCCACCCCTGTATCTTCTGTGGGGGGCCGGAGGAGGACATCGGCCACATGCGCCTACTGTGTGCGCGGGACGAGGAGGTGGCTGGGCTTCTGTGCAGGCGTGTGGAGGAGTTCACGGCGGAGCTACCCCTAACGGACAGGGCGGTGGAGTTCGTGGCGTGGAGGGAGCACGGCTGCAGGTGGGCAGAATCCCTGATGGCAGGTGTCGTACCCGGGGACCTGAAGCGGCTGTTCGCTGCGGTGCGAGCGGCGTCGTCCCGGGGTCCTGCCAAGGCCAGACTCTTTGTGGAGGACATGGTCCAGATTGGGGAAGATGTGTATGCCCGCAGGAACCATCGGCTCACCCAGATCATGCAGCTGCCGATGCAAGATCGAAGGAGGGCGGTATACGCGTTCCTGCGCGGTGACACACCCTTCTGCCCGCCGGCAGGGAGGATCCTGCAGCGTCCGCCGTGGAACCCGTTTGCCGGCCTCCCCGGCGACCTGCGGGCAACCTTTCTGAGGGCGCCGCTGCACGCACTGCTGGTGTCGCGGTCGTGCATCGAGCGTGAGGAGGCCCTGTCCTTGTTCCCTCACTGGATGGCGGCGGTGGCGCAGGCCTTCGACCGGTGGATCGGTTCCTGGGTGGCGCGAGACATCACAGCATTCAGGGAGTGGTCCCGCGTGGTGTCGGCGCAGTCCTGGGCCCAGGTGCGGGGTACCAAGGTGAGACACCCTGACGGCCAGAGTGATCCCTGGCTCCAGGTGTACGCCAACCATCCGGCGGTGGGGAACGTCGTGGGCTGGCCTCGCGAGGTGCTGCCAGTCCTTCAGCAACCTCTGTGCGGTCTCCCAGTCCTGGCGGTGGCTGTCGTACTTGACGTGGGTACGTTGTGGCTATGTGACCGGCAGCTGCGACGAGCCGTACCGGCGGTCACGGAGCAGCGGTCCATGGCAGTGTTAGTGGGCTCCGAGCAGCTGGCGCGGGTACAGGGCGACGACGCGCAAGGCCAAGTCACGGAGGCCATGTTCTCTCTGCCAGAGGGGGACGACCACGTGGCTGCCGATGCCCGTCACACCCTTGACACCCTGGGTCTCAGGGCGGTCATTGAGGCTCGGGCGGGAGGGCAACGCTTGGTTCTGGCTTCCGCCAGGGGCCCGGAGCAGGACGGGGTTGTTGTCATCGGGGAGGTCTTGCGGGACTACGGTTGGGAGCTCCTGGCGCAAGGCACGCGCGGCCCCAAGGTGGCGCGGTGGCCCCGGCTGCTTGAGAGCCTGCCGGAGATGCCCGACGGACGACCGATACTCCGCCCGGTGTCCACGTGGGAGGAGGCGAGGCGCAGCCTCCTCAGTAGTGCCACAGCACGCACGCTGACAGGGGCTTTGCTCGGGCTCCAGGACGCGTGCTGCGATGTATGGCAGGACCTGTGGTCGCAGTGCTGTGATGGTAGCTGCGTTCCATCGCGGTCTGTGCTTCCGCAGCGATGCCACGGGTGCGGGGAGACGGTGTCCGTTTGGGTTCATCAGTGTGCCTCCGCCCCGCTGTGCGGGACATGTCAAGGGCATGCCGACAGGGGGTGGCCTAAGGCGAGGTGGGCACTGCGGCACTCTGGACGGATGTCCTCAAGTGCCTGGACGACTATCCAGGGTGGCCTGAAGAGCGTCCGAGTGGAAGGGGTACGGTGCCCTGGAGCGCCGTCTGCGGCCCTGCCCCTGATGCTGTGGTGGGCGGCTCTGGAGGGCGACTCACGGATACTCTGGTTGTGGCATCACGGAGGAAATGGTGACGGAGTGGTGGGTGCCGGGGGTGCAGGTTGATGGGGAGGGGAATAGTGGGTGCACCAGCTACCATCCCTACGCTGGACGCAGCGGAGGGAGTGGCGCCAGAGAAGCAGTGCCTACGCGGCCTGATTGTGCGGTACTGGCAGGCGGCGTATGACGGCCAACGTGATGTGACAGGTCGTGCCGGCCTGATGGTGAGCCGTACTGCCCCCGTGCATGAGGGTCGGACAGGGATGCTTCACCCGCCTGCCCCGGGTCGCCGCATACAACAGTGAGGTGTCATGGGTCGTCCCGACCAGGGTAATAAGGCCCAAACCCCTGTAGGGTATTCCCATGGCACCGGGGTCTCTACTGGCGGCCCGGCTACGGCAGTCTTGGGAGTGGTTGCTCGGGATACACCGGGGGTGCACGGAGTTGTTTGGGGGTTACAGCGCTGCGGCGCCCCCTGGGAGTGTTACACGGGGTTGCGGGGTCCGCCTGCAGGCCCCAGGAGCGGCGACGGGGCGAAGATGTGTGCGTGGAAGGTTATGACGGTGGGATCATCAGGGGGACAGTATGGCGAGCGTCGTGGAGACGGCATGGCAGCCTGGAGGGAGCGCTCACAGGGGGCACGTGGAGTTCCAGGTGGCGGAGTACTGGAGTCTTGGGGGTCAACGCGGCGGTACTGGGATCCGTAAGGCGGGGGTACGCGGCTGTACTGGGGAGCCGTGCAGTGGGGGAGCAGCGGGGAAGTTCCAGATGACGGTGTACTGACATCGTGGGGGTGTACGCGGCGGTACAGGGGACCGTATGGTGGGGGTATGCGGCGGTACAGGAGTCCGTACGGTGGGGGAACGCGGCGGTACTGGGGAACCGTACAGTGGGGGAGCACGGGGATGCATGGCGGTACTGGGGTGTCCCCCTGACCCCTCTAACAACTCAGGGGGAGCGCGGGGGCATCCCCTGGCCCCGTTAACAAACTAGAGGGACCGTGCCTGCGGGCATGTACATAGTCTAACCTCTGACCTTGGCCTTGTGGTTGCAGTGGTGAGTGTCGTGGCGGCTAGCAGGTGGCGTCGGCATGGCAACGGCGGTACTGCGCGGCGTCGTAGTGAAGAGTATGCAGTCGCCTCACCACTGTAACAGCTTACCCCTGGGGGGCACCAGTCCGGTCGGCTAGAGGCGAGGAGGGCAGGGGAGCGGCGTGCTGAGTGGTCCGGGGGGTGACGCGCGGGCCAATGCTATAAGTAGGCTCGCCACGTCGTCGGTGGGGGCCGAACCTGCGGCCTGGCCGCTGCTGTGGCGGAAGAGGCGCAACCACGGAAGCTGGCCAATCAGTGCAGGTAAGGGTCAAGGGTAGGCGCCAGGGCATAGTATGTGGGCCAGATGAGGTGCACCTGGTAACCACGGCCCGGGGCGAGCCTCTGGTGGGTACCCCTACAGGGGGTCGATAACCAAGCTACGGCACCCACCAGCCCGAATCCCAGCCAGCGATATTCACGGGTTGCGCCACTCCCGTCGCAAAGCGGCCGGCGTCCCCCCCTGTAGACCCTCAAGATATATTATATGTGGGCAAGTGAATGCCTCGATGCAGACTGGGCGCTGGCCCCTGACATGGGGTGCCAGCATGGTATATATCTGGGGTGTGGGGGCAGCACGGGGCCACGGGGACGTGGAGTTGGTAACGTGTTTCTGTACTATACTAGGGGGCTGGTGCGGTGGGAAGATGGCGTACAATGTGGAGACATGGGGGCGATGACAGCTGAGGGCCAGGCTAGGCTGGAGCCTCCCAGAAATCCTGGCTGTGCACATACAGGCTAGTGCGTGCTGGCAGAGGGATACGTGGAGTCGGGGGTGGTGGGCAGTTTCGAGGACGCGGA